>VXAZ01005755.1:282130-373403 GCA_013399875.1 Gymnorhina tibicen
AAACCTTTAGAACAAAAAAAAAAAAAAAAAAAAAAAAAAAGCACCTGTTTTAGGTCCCAAATCAACCCCCAAATATACGTGCAGACTTAAAATTGGGAAATTGCTCTTGCATTTTTAAAGAAGCTGTTTGAACATTCAGCCCTCATTCACTTAACATACACAATATTGCCCATTCAGAGCCTTGGAGCCCGGTTCGTTTTAGTGTTAGATCAATTTGGCATTCCAGCACTGTAATTCTCCGGCAGGTCAATGCCAATCCTGTTGAGTTCTTTTAAGGTGCAGTGTCTCTTTTCACAGAAGGGCAGGTGCAGAGTTAAGCAATTAGCCCACTGCCGTCCTAGAGCATAGGAAAATGTAATGATGGCCCAAGATTTTACAGCAGAAAGGGAGCCCCAGATGCAGTGTGTGATTGAAGCTGACAGATCATCGCATTTACAGCAACTTAAATGCGGGTCTGGAGCAATTTTGTTTAAAATTGAAGGAAAATAGTAAAGTCAATGTGTCACAAAGTACCATGCAAATGTTGTGAATAAAAGCTTCAAAGGGTACTAAAGTGCCATTGATTACCTCTGAGAGGTTCTTTAAGATCTCAAGCCCAAGAAAAAGAACTTACGGACACCCTGTAATGTTAAACCATCATCTCTACATTTCTAGTAATCACCTCTTCTCCGGATGAATCCAGCCATTAGCACCCTGTCAGGGGGTTCTCACTAAAGATACACAAGAAATGGCAGCAAGTTACATTCCTGCTAAGATCAACAGCATTATGCCCTTCAAAAGCCACCAGTGGTCACCTCTGCGTCGGCAGCTAAGATTTAGAGAGGGATTAACATGTTTATTCTGAATGATGGCTTAATGTCTCCCGAAATCCAGTCAGAATTCAGAGGTGGTAGCAAAATGCCTCATCACCTTTCTTTGTATTTTCGTTGTGCCTCCTGCCATGGCTTGTTTTATAGATATAGAATCTAATAAACTAAGATCATATACTTTTGGGGAGAGGAGAAGAGGAGAAAATTACATGCTTGGTTGGTAATGATAAGAAGATTGCCATAGGAAGCGTGTCATTTTGGGGAGGAATTCAGAACAATGCGGCGCTTACATGGCATGGGTGAAGCGGATTTAAACCTGACAGTGCAAAATGGAGATGGGGAATGAAAAGGGAAATCACTGAGCGTTTTCCTTGTGTAACCTCCAAGGACTGGTATTTCCAGCTCTCAGAAACACGTGTCACTGGGCAATTTCAGGCCTGGCACATGTTTTTTAGCCCTTTTCAGCCCTCTTTTAAGGCAAGAAGACAGAGAGGAAGGAGATTAGGGGGAATGAGCTGATATTAACTACAGGCAGGTATCCACATGGAAAGCTGTGCCATGTCCTGGTTTTTACAATTCAAGAAAGCTGTTGGCAAATAAAAGGTGCTTTTGGGGAAAAAAAAAAAAAAGGCAAGCAAAAAAACAGCTTTAATAATCGTTTCAAAGGCAAGAAATGTCACCTTAGACTCAAATCTCCATCCAGGTACTTTACCAGGGGCCAGTTGATTGGCTGACAATTTGGAAATTCTTACATGAGGAGCATTGTGGCAATAAACTCATGCTGGAAGACAGAAACAGCGCATTACAACAGCCTGAGATAAGAGCTAGACAGTGCATTTTAGTGCATTTTAGAGCATTTTAGTGCATTTAGCATAAAACATCCTTCCATCAAAACTGCTTATCTCATCCTTCTTCACTAGCACCTTTGCTGCTGTTTCGACCCTTGAGTGGTTTCTTTCACTTGTTTTTGACACTTTGGGCTTGTCCTAAGCCTGCTGAGTGATGGCATTCCCTGAGCTGCTTTACGGGGAGGTGGAGTGAGAAGGAATGACAGCGAGGCATGTTCTGAGAGCACTGTTCTCTGCTTGCCAGACTCCCACGAGCATTTTTAGGGTCAGACGACCTTCCGAGGAAGGAAGTGAGCACCAGAGCCCGCTCTCTCCGCCTGTGTGGCCGGTAGCTCTCTGCTGTTAACACGTAGGCTGCATGCACCGGGACAGGGAGCAGCCTGTGTTTGCAGGGACCTCCAACGAGAACAGCCTGGAAATGTCAGAACTCCTTTCCTTTACAGGCCCACTCTTGGGAAGTGCAGGAAGAAGCTCAGTCCAGCCACATACTGCAGTAAGGAGGGTGCTGTCATGCAGAAAATCTTGGCAGAAGCCTTCGACTGCTGAACCCTCTCCCAGCACCACAAACCAACCCAGCCAAGCGAGCGACAGCTACTAACAGGCCATCTCCAGCCTGGCCCAGATCCGAGAGTCTGCCTGAGCCAATGCTCACTAGCACTGTGCTTTACCTAGACAGAGTCGGACAGGTGGCATTGGCAAGGAACCAAGGCAAGCAGTTCATTCCTGGGGAGTAGTCTTCCATCTGAGATGGCACGTGATAGGAGATGTGGTGCGTGTTGGCAGCAAGATCAGATGTGCCTTATAACAGATTCTGAAGCTCTGGAACTAGTTCAGGCTTGAAATTTAGAGAAATTTGGTTAACTTGTTCTGTTTTGTCTGAATAGCACTTCTTTTTTTTTTTTTTTTTTTTGTATGTGGGTTCTGGCTTCAGCTCCTGTTGGGAGTGCTGAAATTCCATCACAAAAGCTGCCTCATCACTTAGCTTTTTATTATAGTCTTTCAGCACCACATGACTGTTAGTGAATCTCCAGCCATGCTGGAAATGGGAAAAAACAACCAATAGCTTTTTAGACAGTGCAAAAAGACCATGTGTTTCTGCCAACAGCCACCCCCATTTGCATTTCCCCTCTCCTCCAACTACCACAAGATGGGATTAACTGGAGGTCCCCATTACCTTCAGAAGGGTTATTTGCAGTAGGAGGTATTTTTCAGAATGAGTGACAGCACTGTGGTGGGAGGGAGGGAGATCCCTTGAGGGGCCTCTAATACCCCTCTTTGCATTTCCCATTCCTTAGTAATCACTCCTCTGCAGGCCTGTCCTGCAGGGTTGGCCTGCTTAGCCAGTAATTGCTGAAGGAATCAAAACACGAAGTATGGCAGCTGTAGGGGGAAAAAATCCCTGCATGCACAGGCACAAGACGGAGGGAGAGAGAGAGGAGAGAAAGCACGTTAAAGGAAAGGCAACACTTGCAGCAGGCTGGTGCGTCCTTGACCGAAGGAGACATCAAAGACAGCTCCAGTGATTTACTCTTTGACAGGCTGGCATCTCTGTGATTCATGGAGCTAATCAATTAGGTGATACATTCCCCCTCCCTGCCACCCCTTCATTTTTAACAGCTTCTTGCCAGGAGTGGAAATGCTCCAGAACTGAATGGGTAGCCACATCCAGACCACGCTGCAAGAGCTAACAAATATTGTCCCAGTGGATCTGCGAGGGAGTCAGGACTCTACTAAAGGGAATTTGTCACTGGGTAAGAGCAGTTTAGCCCCATCAGCAGTGGGTGACACGTATTCCTGGGTCATGCAGGACAGTCGGTGTTGCAAAGTGGCACAACCCCTCTATTTAACTGGATTCAGGTCTATCCCTGCCTCACCCCTTCTGTGCCACATGCAGGCTTTACAAGCCATCCAGCACTTCAGACCTTCAGCCCTATGCAAGCAAAGTGGCCTTAAGAAGCACTATTCCCTCTGAACATACATATCTACACCTGGAGGCAGCAATAGTGACCCTTTCTTAAACCCAAAGGGACTCTTCATTAATTCCTGCCCTCCACTTTGGGTGCACACACTTCTACACACACCACAGGGGTAAGAGATGCACACAAGTTGGAGACACTTCAGGCACCCACATAACACACAGGTACATCCCTCAATCGTTTCCATATTTATGATCTGTCACCTGAATCACACTTCAAGAACTTACATATGCAAGCACTCACCCTGAGTTCACACAGATTGTGCCATGTGTGCACCACCCCCAATGCATGCACGAACTTTCAGCCAGTGGCTGCTCTGATGACTGCTAATGGGGGAGAAATTAGTGAAAAAGCAGCATTCTCGTTGTCTGCTTCCCCCAGCTCATTCCAGGTGGGATGTAGGGAAGCAGAGCACGGCTTTATATCTCAAACCAACAGCATCTGCCATAGCAAAACCCTTTAGAGCTGTTCAGTGTTGAATCCTTGACATCTAATGATCAAGAATAAAACACAGCAATCCTGCATTTTCCAAGCACTGTATCGAGGGACAGCACTCTCCTCTTCATGTGACAACATCATGCTGTCTGTCCTGCTGTAAAATGAGAGCCACTGTCACAGCAGAGAAATTCCTAGTCCTGGGAGGCACAGAGGCAGGGGAATACATCACCACAGGCTTCTGGGACTGAGAGCTGCAGCCGGCCAGGTACCGCAGAAAGCATCCTGCGTTTAATGTTTGTGCTCCCTCTCTCCTAATTAGAAGCTACAGAAATCTGGTCACCGTTTAGTACAGTCAGGGAGAGAGCAGTTTCAGGGTTTGGGGAATAAACCCCTCCACACATGGGATTTTCTGAAGATCATGGTCATCCCAGGACAGCAGTCTTCTCAGGGACACATTTAGGGACTAAACCATTTGGAGGCCTAGCCAGAGGCTGAATGAGTTAGTCAGAGCTTGGGTGCTGAGCCAGCCATATCAGTATTTGCAATGTTTAGAATTTCACTGAAGATAGTATCAGAAATCTCTAGTCTTTATAGCTGCAAGACTTATCTTATGAGCATGGCCGCTGTAATGCTCCCCGTATGAATATGCTTATGCACAGCTCAAATAGCAGTCACAAATTGATGAAAATGTCTCAGAAAAGAGACAGTTACTCCTGAAAAGTTACCCCTGAAAGAAAGATTTCTCCCTACTTGTCTCAAAACCCAAGACCTGACAGGAATTATCTCAGGATAGTTCTTGGTGAATGTTTCACTACTGATCTTTCTAGGACAAACACGATGCTAACAAAGAGGAGAGGACAGTGTTGTGCACTGTCAGAGCACCATCCGACAGAGATTTGTTGAGAAGGTGGGAATTCCCACAGGTTTTGTCCCCGCTTCTTATGCTCATGAGACATAACATAGTTGCATGGTGAAGAAATCCTCCCCTCTGGGTTCAGACTGGAGATGTCTCCCTCTGGCTCATTGATTTCAGAGAATGTAGGCAAAAACCTGACAGTCTTACCCTTTTGTCTTCCCTTCATAACACAGACTGCCTTGAGCATCCTGGGGTGCACCCAGCTGAGCCCTGGCTCCTGGCTCCCTCTTGCTCCTTGGAAGTCTCCTGTGAAAACAGAGGCATTGTTGAATATTCCCTGATTTGATCTGGATGAAACCTCTCATCAGATCCTGCTGCTCTTCGTGGCAAAATACCCACAGGCAACAGAGTCCAATTTTTACCCGTTCAGCTTCAGGCATAAATTTGCTGTTTTCAAAGTGGAGACAGCATCAGATGGCAGAGCGAAGGGGGAAAAAAAAGTCCTTCACCAGCTGTGAAAACTGCCCTTTTAATTTTCATGAAAAGATACGAGACAAGAACAAAAGAAATGTTCTGCTGGCTGTTTCATTCCTTACTGGTGTTGTCGACAGCGAGCATTTCCTTTCACCATTCAACTCTTAGAAGTCATTAGCTGCTGGATCTCTTTTTAGCTTCCCTCCTTTCTCCTTGGTGAATTACATCCTTCTAGATATCACCTCTTGATTTCACATTTTATTTGGGGGGGGGTGTGGGAATGGGCAAGCTTTATCTGTTCTGCCTTTGACATGAAAATTGTTGTTTCCTCTTCTCCTACTCAGGATTCTCTGTTGAGGTAAATCCTTTACCTGTTTCTGTTACTGCACGCTTTGAGGTCTGACTTCACATATAAGACTTTCTGGTTTACATCTACACTGGATCTCATTAAAACTGTGCATCAGTCCAGATTTCTCCTCATTATAACAGTCAGAGCTTATGGGCACACACTTATAATGAGGGCAAAGAGTATGGCTCAAAAACAATTTCTAATAGCTCATTAGCAAGAGAAGATAAGTCAGATACCACTGATGTTCCCTTTAGAGATGGGAGCCATCCCCTTCCCAGCCCATGGATCTTAGCAACATTTAGTCTTCAAAATCAAGGCAAAGCTGTCTTCTTCACTGAGGTTTGTCTCATAGCCTTAAAAGTGTCCTGGACCCCCGTGTGCTGTGATAATATCTGCAGTTGTATGGGAATCACTTAATGAGCTCAAGGCTCATTTCTCACCTTCTCAGTGTTCCCACTACACCTGGAAAAGCAGCACTACATGCTGGCAACTCAGCTGCTGATGCTTTTTCCTCCCCTGCTTCAAGGTGGATCCACTCCTGCCCGATTCTCTGTTTCTGATGTTCTGCTTCCTCAGAGTTGCTGAGGTTTGTACATCAGCCTGACCCAGGTTTATCCCAAATATTTGCCAGAATCTTGGTGGCAGGAACCTAGTCTGAGCTGGTGATGTATTGCACACATGGAGGGTTTCAGAATTCCCCTTTTTTTACACAAATGGACAAAACCAGATAGAAGTGTTCAAGCTTGCAAATAGGCTTTAAAAGAACTCACCTTGTCTTTTGTCTTCTTCCCTCTCTGGGTAACATCCAGCAGGACCTGCTATAGACTTGGAAGGGTTATCAAGAGCTACCAAGTCTTTCAGCTGCAAAGGTGCAGAGCTAAAGCCATTACCTAGGCTTTACCCTGCCCTTACCCAGGCAAGGTGGATAAACACTACGGAAAATCTGTGAAAACCACTGAGCAAGGACCATAGAATTTATGCACTCATATTAGTGCATTGCTGGGACATTTCTCAGGATGAAGCGGTTCTCATTGTAAAATATCAGTGCACTAAAAAGCTCAGGAGGAGCCTCATTGCATTGACACTCTGGCTCATGTGTTCCTATTAGCTACTCACAGTACCTATCAGAGAAAAAGTCTATCATCAGTGATATTTAATGCTGAACTTTTGGCTCAATTCAGTGCAGGCTCAAGATGTTATATTTTGACAGTCTCACAAGATGCTGTGTCTCCTTCTAGAGCTGACAGGAAGGGTGCCTCTTCTGAGTGGGTGATGTGTGGCCTCAGAAGGACTGCAGAGTGATGGTGCCACAATTATGGAGTGCCCCATCCTCGGGAACAGTGTGGCTGGCATCATCTATCAGGCTCAAACTCCTATGCTGCAGCTGCAGGGCAGTGTGGGAGCTGCTTGCTTTGGGTCTCTGAGCGTGGCTGACAGGGCTGCCCACCTGAAATGGGAAGGTGCCATCTCCCCTGGAGGAATATGCCCCTCAGTCAGAAGCAGGAACACAACTGCATTTGAAAGCATTTTATTTTTAGCTTATCATTCATAATTCTGCTTGTGCACGTCACAGTGACTCATGCTTTGTTCCTTCTTCCTCGAGCTGGTAGTTGCAGAAGAAACACGACTCTTTGTTTACTGCGTGGCCTCTCTGTTTGAGCGCTTGTTGTTGCAGTGAGGTTTGGCTCTAGCAAGGGCTTCTTCTCAACCAAACACTATTTTGCCATGAGAGGTTGGATAAATGCCTTCTTTTTTCCCCCAAGAAATGTGGTTTTGGTAAAACGCAGATGCAATAAATGCAGATGCATTGGTCGCTTCTGTCTGAAACAGAAAAGGCCTCCAAATGAAAAAGGAGCTATTAACACAATGGAGAAGAGCATCAAATCCTGTTCCTCACACCACTGCCAAGCCCTCAGCAGATGTTCAGTCCAGATGATTCCCCAGAACATCTGTGCCACATCCTCTACCTGCTGCAAGCTGCAAAATGTCGCCCTGCATGACCTCACAATAAACTTCAGACCCTGTGTAGAAATGACAAAACCTTCCAAACTGCCGTGTTTTACAGAGAAAAAATGAGAGACCAAGGGGAAAGAAAGGAGCAAACAGCTCCTAATAGTTACCCCATATGTTCTACATGCTCTGGTACTGGCTTTTCCTAATGTAAAGCCATGGCACCGTGCTAACAACTAGCACTTTTTGTACCCTGAAGCTCACGGCTCACCTAAGCTTTCTCTGATCCCTCCAGTGAGCCATTAGTGCACCAACTGTTGTGAGGTTGTTTTAGCAACAGTTTGAAAAGTGATTTTTATGAGCTGTTTATTACCTTCCCAGATTTATTGTGTTGCATTCAGACTGATTATGTGGGGGGAAAAAAAAGTCTCAAAAAAACATGAACTAAACCAAACCAAACCAAATCAAAAAGGCTATATATCTTTTTTCCTTTATTTTCTTCTTTCCCCTACACATTTGGAATAGATGTCAGAATTAATTTAAGTCAACATTGTGAAAGGCAATAATTGGTCTTGAATATTTCAAAGTTTGAGTATTTAAATTGAGGTTCTTGCGAGTGAATTTAGTTGCAGGAGGTGATTTGTGGATTCATTCCCAGTGATTACAAGGTGATTACCTGCTCCTTCCTGTCTCAGGAATCTGTGTGTCTCTGGCTTGACATGTAAAAGTGGATAGAACTTACATTTTCGGATGCTGATGCTGATGAGAACTTCTCCACAGTCCAGACCTGAAGGGCTGCCAGGTGTTGCACCAAGCAGAAGCTGTGGGAAGGATTTACTCTCCAAGGATGTGGGGCTATGCAAATTAGCATCAAACTGCTCAGAAGCATCTCAGCTAGATGGCAAAGGGGAGTTTTTCTCCCAGTAGCACCAATCTCCATGGTTGAGCTCTGGATAAAAGCTGGTATGTTGACAAATTAGGGGTCTTTTTTCTCCATTTATTCTGTATTTTCCTTTAATGGCTCCAGCTGGATTAAAGCCACAAATTTCAGCAAATTTCCAATTTTTGCTGTGGTTGGGAAGTGATTGTTCAAGCAAGAACATGTGCAAAGTAGGTACCTGGCCTGCCAGTCCCCCAGCAGGGCTCCAACAAGCCCAGCACCCATTTATCCCGGCTTCAGCGGCAAGGGAGTTATCCCACTCCACATGATGCCAGTGGGAGCCAGTCTACCGGTTGTAAAAAAAGCTCTGGGAATTGCAAGACGAAGTCCTAGGAAATCCAGTGAGACTGAAAGTCAGACACACAGCTGAATGTTTTCCCTCTCCCCTGGCAGTTAATGAAAGCCCAGGAGGATTCGCTGCCGGTTGCGGCGCAGGACGGGAATGCGGTTCCTGTGCAGTCATGAACAGAGCACATGGGAGCAGCCTCCTGCAAGGAGGAGGTAGCCAATCTTCATGGAATTAAACAGATCCCCTGGCTGTGCGAGGCACCAGTGTGTTTCTGACTCAACACTCCTCTTGTGGATTTTTCCTTCTTTTTTTTTTTCTTTTCCCCTCTTTTTCTGGTCTGTCCATTGACTGAAGAGGCCGCAGACAATGAACTTTCCATCAGCCCTAAAAAAATGGGTTTTCTCAGGTGTAGCTGTGATATCAAGGCAGAAATTAAGATCTTCAGTCTTCACAGTAATTAATATCCATCCATCAGCTTTAAAATCAGCTGTTGGTAATAAATGCAAGGAGTTAAACACCTTGCTGCTGAGCTAGTTGTCACCCAGGCAAGACAAACCTCCTGTCGAGGGCTCATTCATGTAATTCCTCCAAAGGCCAGATGCAGCCTTAAGAATCTGAGAATTCAGAGATTTGCCCTGCTGCCTTGTTACCCTGCATGATCATTTCTGGTAAGTGTTCTTGTTTAATCATTTCCCTGCATAAAGACCAGGGTTCTCTTATGTTTGTCTGTGTCATATTAATAAAAGTCCATTTGGGAAGACGCTGGGGGTGGAAATGATTTGACCGAGGTTAAGTAACAATTGTACAAAATTGTTTTGACATTATGTTAATATCTGCTCGTGTATTATCCTCAATTTAAAGTTAATCACCAAAATTACCATTGCAGTTCCCAAAATCTAATGAAATAAGATTTGTTGAGGTGTGAATAATACAGAAATTGAGAAGCGTGCAGTCACTATAAAAAAAAAGAAAAAAAACGAAATAAACTGCTGGCTTTAACTCTCTGAGTGCTCACATAAAATGAGGTGAGTTCACAAATTATACCAGACCTTTAACACTTTGAAATTGTGCCAGTGACTGAGCAAGGTCTGGAGTAGGGTGTCCTGCTCGTGGGCTTCTGTGTGCACGCAGGGGTCAGCACAGCAGGGTCCCACTCCTGTCCCAGCTCCTGGGGCATGGCTGGACATTTCAAGCTAATAAATATGAATTGATGCTTTAACGGTCACTGGGTTCGACCATGACTTGGCGATGCTAGGATGGACATATCTGGTCTGGGGAGATGAAGACAGACCACTGCTATCATGAAAAAGCTTTTAAAAAAAAAAAATATTACCATAAATTCAAATAAAAAACCAGTGGGGAAATATTAGCACAAGGAACGAAAAGAGATGGAGGAGTCTGTTTGCCTCTTGTGTTACACCTGAATGAATATGGAGAAAATGAAGGAAGAAACATCAGTGCTGTACATGACAGTCTGGTCCACAGCTCACTGTTAGCTGATGTAGATAAAACAAACACAAAAATATTTTTTTAAAAAAATAAGTTAAATCCCTACTCACACAGAAGCTTGGTGCAGAAGGAATTCAAAGATTATGTGCTACTGGGAGAAGGTAATAATAGCTATTTTTGTAAAACTGGAAAATGGGAAAATTGTGGCGGATTTGAACCAGGGTTTCAACCACAGCAAGAAAACATATAATAGTTAGTTCTGAGAAAGGGCATCCAAACGGCACACCTGGAGGCTTGCTGCCTTAGATGTGTGAGTGGGTTATAATGGGAAGGGTGGCACAACTGCCAGGCTTGGCTGGAAGGGAGCCAGAGACACGACTGCGAGCACGGATGGGTGGCTCAGGGTGTGTCTGCGGGCAGAGTGATGCTCTCTGCTTCACCCGTGCCATTTCCAGTCCAGGAACGGGCACAGAAAGGAGGAAACAGGCTGTATGTGGGGGGGAAAAAGAGAAGATTAGGACAAATTAAAAGGAACAAAGAAAGGAATGGAGGGGAAATCAAACTGCAGCAGCTTTCCACAGACGTGCCGCACACATAACTAAAAGTTGTCATGAATTAGAGAGCAGTGACGTTTTCTTATGTCCAGACCGAAGTACAAGAAAGGCAATAAAGAAGAAAGAAGAAGCAGCCATAGATGATCCATTTTTTGATCCCCACTTCAAACTGGCTGACTTACTGGGAGAGGCAGCAAGAATCACAATTTTTGATAGAAAACTCCAATTTTCATGTGCAAAATGAATCAGTCTGCATTTGCATCTACTTTTCCTGAGGCTGAGAGTACAGAGATCTAGTCAGTCACGGCCCAACCTGTTCTGGCACAGTAATTGCAGCCAGTTTTGTGGGTAACAAGTACAATTTCAAGTGAGGAAACAAGCTTGAAGGAGACTGAAGACCTGATCCTCTGTTTGCCTCAAAAAGCTACAGAATACCTGCATTGTCGGCTTTAATAAATTCCCCATGGAGATTTCATATCCTCTCTAAAGTGGTTCCACAAAATCCTGTTTTCAGCTTCTTCACCTACCATTATCTGTAAAATGATCCTTGTTCTTCTGGTGTTGGGGCTTTTGCTGTGACATCCAAATGAGAATGTTTTGATTCATAGAGGTGAAGAATTAAAGATGCTTTTCTCTTGAATTTTTTTTGTTGTACTATGGAGCCAAAAATCTATCAGGACAAAATTGATAGCTGCTGCCAGAAATAAGAGAAAAGTGCCCAGGCATAACATATTTAGTTTGTGGACTTAGCTGTATTTCAAAAGGAAAAGTAACAGATTGAATTATCCCACAAGTTACTGGGATTTGGAATAAAACCGTTGCCACAATGGTTAAGAAGGAGGTGGATTTTAGAAGTGCTGGTAAAACAGAGAACCTTCCTTCTGAAGCTTTCAAGTTCTGAGTACCATGACAAAAATTGAGCCAGGGGGCATTGTCTTCTTCTGGCAAAGTGTCATTAACGCCGAGCTGTGTGTGACAATGTCACCCTCTTGTAGCTAGGAGAATAACTGCAAGCGTAAGCCTTGTAGTGGCACAACCACCTATGGCCACGTCGAACTGCCTGCAGTCAGTCCAGACCTTGCAGGACAATTAGTCCCAGGCTGGGCTAATACTGGAGTGCAAGAAAGGATTGCAGACTCTGAGGGGTCAAGCTGAGAGCTGGGATCACGAACGCAAAGTAAATGCCCAACCACGGAGCAACAAATCAAATAAAAGTAAAAATAAAAATAAATAAAAATGTTTCAATCAATGGCTTTTACAGGCAGGGATCGAAAAGAAAGAGCCCCACAGTGCTCAGCGGGGACTGAATTAGCCAAGGGACTGGGTATGTTAGAGGGAGCAGCTTCAGCAAAAAAATGAAAGTCAAAACTGTTCTGGTGACCTTAATCCAAACATGAGACCACAAACAGACATCAGGAACAGTTTAGTAGATTTATTATTTAAACTCCCCTCATTTTCTGTGTCACACTCTAGCTGTCCCAATGCAACTGAATATGTTCAATGTTGATACCTAATTCCAGCGGGGAAGAGTTAGGCTCTTCCAAACTGAGCTATTAATGTAGTTAAGTCTTTCTATCGCACGATCTCTCGGAATAAATTCCATTTCTAACGTGGTTTTGTTAGCGTACAGTTTTCCAAACTCCTCCGAATCAAAATGCCCACTGGTTCTTAGCAATTGCTAATTAGACAAGATCAAACACCGTGGGAGCCTTTGCTTTATCCTTGACACGACCATCTTGCTTTTAATTGGCAAAGGCTTTGTGGACAGACTGGTGCCTGCTCAGATGTAATTGTTTGTCCTTTTCTGATTAACAGTCTCGGCACTCTCTGCATTTTTGTTCTCTTGCAGAGGCTTATGGGAGGTTACCAAGAAACTCGGGCTTTCTGTAAACTGCTTTACAATAGTACCTGACGCACACAGGATTATTTAATGCTTTACATTTATTTAGTATGCTTGTAACTAAAATTATAAGCTCTGCCTTCCATGTGGAGGTGATTGCTTCTAAAGATTGTCAGCAACCAGTGACAGCATTTTCCTGAGCAATCCCGAACTTCTCATGGCTTTGGGCACAGACAGGCTGCTTCAGCTTTACCTTCAGCCAGCCTGCAGTTTGTGTGGATGAGTCTGGCTTAGCCTCTTCCCACAGAAAACACATCATCTGCACACTGAACCCAGGCCAGACTTGCAGAACGGTTCACAAAGTGTTCACTTGGCCCGAAGCTGGGATTTGTGTTTTCTGAGCCAAATTTTAAGAGAAGCAGCGAGGGTTTCTAGTGTTGGGAGGGCGCCAGGCAGGTTGTGGAAGTTATGAGCAAGTGTTGAGGTCTGTTTCAGACACTGTTTTCAGAGATGCAGACTTAGCAAAGTGAAAAGCCCTGAGAACTGAAATTCTCATGTGGGTGCCCAAGAACTGAAATTACTGCTCTCCCACTGCTTTTTCCTCTGGGATCTGTCTGTCACCTGGGGCCCATTTGCACATAACCTCAGGTTTGCAGGTACCTCCTAGACTTCTGAGTCACAAGTCACTTCACTTCAGCTTGTGGTGCTTTAGCAACAAGGAGCAACTCCTGGTCACAGCTCTCCTTAGCCATCTCTCCAAGTTACTTTGCAAGCTTTATGGCTTCTCCAGAGACCCCGGGCTGCTTTACTAATAGTTTCCATTCCAGCCTGAGAGCTGCCTGAGCCACCATCTGGTGCCCTGCACAGAAGGATTAAATGGTGCCTTAAAGCTCTGGGCTCTGGTGTGTGTGCTCTGCCCAAGCACTCCAGTGTTTTCTTGGGCTCTGTTCTCTCTTCTCTCTTCTCTGCCTTGCGCACCACCCTCCTTGAAGTTTCTCATGTTTCACCTGCAGGATCAAGGTCCTTCTAGTCTGAGAACATAAGGCATTGAGGCCCTTTAAACCACGGGAACACACTGGCCAGGGGAATTTACAGGTTCAGCCCCTACACAATGAGCCGGAGATTTCATGGCAGGGACAAACAAATTGGATGGGAAAAGGGAGCTTGAAACATTCTTAGTCTTAAGGTGAGTCCTGCTCTGCGTCATTGGCCTAGTATACTCTGCTCAGGGGAAAGAAATTATTCCCAATATAAACCTAGGATCAACAGCAAAAGACTTTTCATGTTGGATTTATTAATCCATTTTCCCTTGGTCGTCTTGCTCAGGGCTTTCTAAACAAGAGAGCTGTGTAGCTTGGCTGGCTGTGGGGGAAAGAGGTTAACACTGAAGACTACACAAGTTTCTGCAATTAGACAATTTCTTTGTAGCGTAATGTAGGCGCCAGGCTGACCTCAGAGGCCTTTCTGCTGTTGCAGAAGTGCACTGGACAAGTTTTCTCAGCAGCTGTGCATTAGTGTTCCGTATTAAATGGGCTGATTATACATTACAGCAGCTTCCCTAAGATCTTCCCATCACTTTGGATTTCTTCACATCAACTTTCTCTCCTTCTTTTCCCTTGCCTCCGAGGGCTGCTTGGCAAATATGTGCCATCCGGTGGGAAAGCAGATGGGGGGGATCATAGAAGTCGTGCTTTATGGATTCGTGTGAAGATTGTTCTGTCCTGATTCTCCAAAAAAAAAAAAAAAAAGAAANATTTCTTTTCAGGAAAAGAGGTTTCAGGCTCTGGCAGAGTGGGACTCACAGCCATGGGAAAGATGGAAGTGTGCACACACCGTAGTATCTGAAGAGAGAAAGGAGAGATTTTAAGAGCTCGTGATACAGGTCAATTTTTATTGCTATTGTTTTGCTGCACCTTTTAGTTATGTTTTGGTTAATCACTCCAACCCGTGCTATCTCCCTCCACACAACAGCAAGTTCAACATGTGGTGTATTTCTGGTTACTGAAATAAGGAGTTCATGGAAGAAATTTGGGGAGAAGGAGCAGCTCTCTGGGAGAGGACACACAGCTGCTCAGCTGAGGCCAGGGACTTGCAGACCAGCAAAGTGGCCCAGCTGCTGGGATCACTTCATCCCACCCCTCAATTTCCTCTGCAAACTGAAAAGGCCTGTGCACAAGGATCTGTGGTTCAGAGCTGCTGGGGTAAACAGAGGGGGTTTTTTGATTGGGTTTTGGGGTAGATTTCTCCCGAAACTCTTTCTGACTTTGACTGTAAGATGTGTTACTGGCTTTGATCCCCTTCAAATAACTTCTTCTGTATTGTCCATGATGGTTTTCTTTCTCTTTTGTGCTGTTTCTGGGGGGAGTTACGTGTGAGGACTGTAGGTCTGGTGTGAGCAACTAAGAAAAGCTGCGTTCTGATGAGACACATTTAGTTTTCCAATTGCTTTCTGGGGATAGCTGGAGGGTCTGTGCTTTCTTAACTGAGGTGTGATGCTCTTTGTCATGGAGGAAAAGGACCCCAAGCTCCAATTCAAGCTGTTGTTGCACCCGTATCCTGTAATCAATGGCTTTCATCCCCACTTGCTTTATGAGCCCCAAAAGTTTTTGAGTGGCATGATGAATTTTCTTGCAAGAATTTATGGTTTTGTTGCTCTCATAACTACCTGTTGAGAGCCCTTAGAAGTGGTCTGTGGATCCCAGGAGTCCTTAGGCAGAGGATTGAAAACTTGGTCTGCAGTTGTTTGTGAGCTAAGCTCAGAGCTTGAGCATTTTAGCTGACTTCTGAGCTCCATCTCTTCCTCTTTTTTCCTCTTCTCCCCAAAGCATGCACCCATCCCAAGGGACCTGGAGATTCACAGTCTCATTTTAAGCAGCTAAACTGAACCATATGTTTCTATAATGGTGTTGCAAGCTTTTTGGAGCCTGAAACACAGCAGGAGGGTTAGGCTCATACAACCCAAAAGCACGTTTGTTAACCTGGCCTTCACGTTTAACGCGAGAAAAAGGGTTGTTAGGATGAGGGGAGGGGAATGTAGCACCTCTGAGCTGGCTGAGAAGTGAGGGCATGAAAGCAGCTCCCTGATCTTAGGGACAGACATGGGAGTGGGGCTCTCTACGCTGAAAATCACTGAAAAGCCAAAGAGCTCGGGCTGAGACTGATGATGACCCAGTATATTTTAAATCTGCTGTGTATCTGTTGTGTGTGCTCTGCTCTGAAGCTGGCATGCTGCAGATTCTAGGAGCAACTTGTTCACAGTTCGGGGGTGAAAAAAACCACAACAATACTGAATGCTGGAGGCTTTTTAGACCAGTGGAGAAAGTGATGTAACAAGAGCCAATGTCTGTGTTTGTCTAGCATTGATTTCCAATTGTGAAATGAGGTGGATGTTTTTTAACAATGGGATGATGAACCCCTGGAGCGGTTGCCTAAGGGATGTGGCAAGCTCTCTGTTACTTAAATCCAATATATTAAGTTCAGATCTCTTTTCTGAAAGTGGCAATCCAGCTCAACTAGAAGTTTCTGAGCTCAAGATAGGACCACCAGGTGAATTTTTACACCCACGGCTAAGTGGGAGGTCAGATTAGAAGATCATAAGAGTCTTTTTTTACCTTCAGAGTTGAAATCCTTGAGCATATACTTTATAAAAGTGAAATCAAAGAGATGAGAAAGGTCTTAGGGCCAAATAGTGCCTGCCAAACCCAATTATCAGAACTGCAGTTCAAAGTGATCTGTGCCTTGCTGGGCCAGAAGCATTTGACCACTGATTATGGCAAAGGATGTAAGTGTTAGGAGAAGTGACAGAGCTGCAAGAAAATGGTTTCAAGTTCTTGAAGTTTTCCCATGTAGAGAAGACTGGAGAGACTCTTGAATTGCCTTAGGCTAAGCTGGGTCTGTGTTTCAGAAGAGAACCTCCCAGAAGCGTGCAGGACTCCGTGTGTTCATGGTATGGCTGCAGGGAACAGAAGAAGCAGGAGTTCCAAGAGTGCCACAAGGATGGGCTCCGAGCACGAGCGAGGGTGAAATGGGACATGGGCAGCTAATGCCAAAATTATGATGTGGCTTGAAGCCCCTGCTTCGCCTCCTACCGCTGCAGAGGTGCACACAGAACAGGCAGACTCACACCTTCAGTATTTCCCCGTGATCCCTCGCAGGACGGAGCGAAGGGCCCTCAGTCCCCAGTGCAGGAAGGAGGGAGCTGGCAGCTCCATTAATGAGGGCTTGCAGCCCAGCCCGCCTTGTATCCGATGCACTGCATGCATACAGGTCATGAATGATTTCTCCCCTAAGAAATGAGCCCAGGTTAAAAATAGCCTCTGCATTTAGCTGCGTGCTGCCTCCTTCCTGCTTGCTGAGGCCGGAGATCTCTTGAAGTGCTGGCAGTCATTTTTAATGTGGAAATGTTTAGAAGCCAAAATTGTCTGGCGTCTCCTGCCAGTGTGGGGAGTTCTGGGGACAGCTGGAGGGCAGACAGTGGAGTCTGGTTTTCCTTTTGCCCCAGCCTGGAAGGAGAGGGTAAGAAGTTCACTCTGGAGACAACTTCTCCATTCTCAGTTCCAGCCTTGACTCTCTGCTGAGCTTGTTAGTGAAGGGCCAATTAACACTGGGTAGTTTTGTTACATGGTACCTGGAGCTGGAGCAAGATAAAGTATTTTAAAGCTGCTACACTAGAGGCAAACTGAGCCTGATGCTCTGCCTGGTGTAGGGAACAGCCTCCCGCACGTGTCACCAGCTCCCTGTTACCTGGTGAACTCGTACAACAAGGTATGTGTTTGGAGGGTTATGTGGCAACTCTTTGTCTATTCCTGCTCCTCTTCTGTGGGATTAGATCTGCAAAGAGCATGCAAAGCTGGAAGGGTTGAAAATTTAGGACCTAAATTACTACACTGATGCTTTCTCATTAATTCTGAGCTCAGGGCTTGCAGGAGTTTGCCACCATTTGAGAAGCAGGGGTGCAGAAAGCTGGTACCACACAATGATTCCCTCATCACCTGCTGACCTGAAGGACTGACTAATAGCCTAGAATGGCACTGTAAGTAATGATATGTTCTTGCAGTTTGCAATGAAATAATCAGGATTAAGCCCAAAGGCATGATTAAAACTATGCAGCTCATACTGTGGTGTGAAGAGGATGAAAACAATCAGGTATTTACTTACTGAACAGTTAATGCAGTGGTTTTTACTCTGACTAATCAAAGCTCTTGGGGTGGGCAATGTTTGTCAGATCCTGCCTGAAAGAGATGGAGATTTCTGGTCTCTGTGCTTGCAAGGAGAGAGGGAAGGGGGAATACAAGAATATAAGCTATCTTCTGGCACCCCAGATGTCAAAAACTCTGTGAGGGATGTGCTGTTTGAGTTTCTGGCTCACAGATCTCCACACAGACATGACCAATCATTGATGGATGGTGCTAGGAAGGTGAGAAATGTGTTTTATATGCTGACTCCAGAAGAGCCTGATCTAGGAGCTGGTTATTGAGACAGTTTAATTGGAGCCTGAAGGGAACGGAGAAGCTGTGACCTTCTATCCGTATTATCGAGGCCACATGACAAGGCAGGAGCTGTCACCAAGCAAACCCCTTCCTCTTCCTCCAACACCTTGAAAATGGGCCACAGTTTTCTTGATTTCAGACCTTTTGAGCATGAAGTTTATGTGCCCCCAGTGCAAACCTGCATGTGGCTCCCTGCTCATCAAAAGCAGCTGTGCCTTTGCTGTGCTGGCATCTGGAGCATCCTTGCCATGGTGCTCTCAAGCTCTCTCACTTCTTCCCTTCCTCAGCTGCCAGAGCAGTGTGTGCCCTCAGGTCTCTGAATTAGCCCTTCTCCCTTGTCTGCTCCCAGCCTCAGTGATTCATTATGAAAAACGATCCAGTTTTCAGAAGTCACGAGGTTCTGTGTCTTCCACTTAATTATTGTTTTATTTTAATAAGCAATTATGTTTTGAAGGCACCTTAGGGCTCCAGGCGTTAACCACTTATCACCTGCTGAGTGATTTAAAACTAGTGAAGCACATCCCATTTACGGGTTGGAATAAGGCCTGAATCCTATCAGCAGACAAATGAGTTCAGAAATACTCCATGTTTGTAACTCATTGCTGATGGTTTCATCTCCCAGTCCTCAGAGAGGGGCTGGTTATGTGCTGGAGGGATGTCTGTTCCCTTGCTGTTCTGATAAGAAGCAAAGGGCTCATTAGAGGCTGTGAAAGGGAGAAGACTATCTGCTGGCTGGCTTGTGCAATTTACTTTGCCAAGTATCTTCCACGAGTCTCTCTTCGCTACACACCACAAAATCCCAGCTACCAAATCAGCCCACAGCTCGGGTATCCCTCGTCTGAGATGCAAATCTGCTCCGTTGTGAGTTGTAAGAGCAGGAAGCCTGTGAGCCTCAGCTCTAGAACTGATGTGGAAAATAAATACAGTCTCACAGGGCCCAGGTATTAGGTGCAGTTGTTGGTTTGCCTTCAGGACTTGTTATTCCCTACCAAGAGGCAGTTTGTTGAGCCCACTCCAAGAGCTGGAAATTCACTAGATGTAGCAATTCAGAGGAATAAACCCTGAGTATTCCCACAGATTGCAGGATGCCCTGAGAAGCACCAACTTGGAGAACAGAGATCTGTGTTATCAATGCTAGCTGGCTTTCTCCTGAGGTTTTTATAACCTAATGGCTTGTTTTTTGTCCTTGACTTCCAGGTGGCACAGCTGGAAGCTTGTTTGAAAGCAGAAACCCGCTACATCTTTCTCTATTTTTATGTTACGCATTAAAAATACAACCCAGGCCTGCACTGATCTCCTCACTGGAGCTGCAGCCCAGCTCGTGTGCGCCGTGGAGCATCATTACTGGCATTATCCACAGTGTTAGTCAGCACATGGGCCATATGCTCCAAGGTGTGCGCTCTCCACGGAATGTGTGAGTCATTTAAAGACTCAGGGGAGTTTTTAAATGGGTTTAAATGCCAGGGGAGATTTAAAGGCACTGTAACCCACACCAGCCCTCAGCTGCTGAGGGGTGCAGCTCTGGTGCCAGCATAATCCATGGAGGAATGCTCCCACATAGTGCTCAGGGGCTTCCTGAACTGGGGAACCTCAGGGGAGCAGAGAGGCCTACAGGGAGTCGGTGGGGACCCATGCAGGGCTATAAAAAAAGACCTTGGGGAGGTAGGAGAAATTGGAGTGAGGTAAGGTGAAAGTGAAGGTGGTGTCCTTACAGCAAAGAACTGTTTCCTTCCCGTTTTCTCCCTGATGTATCCTCTGGGGGTTCTTTTCCGTGCTGAAGATGTTTATTTAAAACTGTATCTTCTTTGAATAAAGTAGGGGAGGTAGAAGTTTGTGGTGAAATGTGCAGTTACCCACAAATATGTTCCCTGAGGTGACCTGAGCTGTTCCTTCTTTTGTTTTAAAGTTCCAACCTCTTGGCCCATGTAGGTGATGCCTCCTGGCCACTTCCTTTTCCACAGACAGAAATGAGGACAGCAGGCTTTCTTTTTGGAGAAACACAGTCATTCCTGCACAGCAGTCAGCCTGAATTACATGTCAGAGCAGCCCTTGTTATGTTCCCACCTGTGCATCATCAGAATGGGCCCAATAAAAAGCCTCGTTTCTCTTTATTTCCTCGTGATTTTACCTCCCCTGTCCATTTGACCTTCTGTTGGCATCCTCTATTTCTCTCTGGCCCAGCGTCTGCTCTGATTTAGAAACTGATGGTTCCAGCACATCTCTCAAAGGGAGAGCAGGACATCCAGAAGAGTCTCTGCCAGTGTCTGGAAATGTGGACCTTGCAAGGGCTGCTCCTTCACTCCTTTCCCCCGCAAGCTCTGGGCATTGCTTGCTCTGTGCCTACGTCCTCAACTCCCAGTTTCAGCTTCCCTGGAGCTGGGCTGGGATGCCTCAGTTCTTTTCTCCAGCCCTTTTGGTGTTCTTAGCTTGGATTTGGAGCACAGCTCAGCAGTGTTTACTTGTCACGTCCCCAGCAGGCTGGGGACAGCAATGCAACACAGTTAGCAGAGCTTGGTGATAGGATTTGACCCAAATCACAGAGGGGAAAAAGAAGCAGCTCTGTATAAAATGAAATTCCTCTGGATGATAAATTCTATTAGAGGCAAATAAATACAAAAGCCAGGTATGAAAGGGGCATATTCTGATTTCTCTCTCGTCTTAGTGTGATTTGAGCATAATTTGATGGGGCTCAGCTAAGCAAGCAGTGCAGAGACCCTGAGGAACGAGGCTCTGTTTGCTGAAAAGTCAACATCATGCCTCCACAGCAGTAGGAGAAGAGGTGTGAATGAGATTGCACAGAATCAGATCCCTTTCTCCCTGCTGGAAGCTTAAAGAGATTGGAAACGCACTTGAAACCAAATAGACAGAGCTGGACTTGCAGACTGTGTAGGCATTTTGATTTTTCTTACCCTTCTCCAGGGCAGAGCTCAATGAAGACATCAAGGAAGATGCCCTCAGACAGATTTGTGAAGATAGGACTGGGCTCTAAACCAGCGTGCAGAGCTGCTGGGAGGAGATGGTTTGAGGCAAAATTAAGGTAAAAGAATAGTGAACAAACTCAGTTAAAGTTGAGAAGTACCAAGACTTTCTTAGGTAAAGATACCCAGCTGCTCATTACCAGTACTTAGCATATGATCTATCAATATTTATGAACACATCCCTGCTTGATGCAGGGTCTATGCATTCTCTCCAGTGTAGGTATTTTGTTTCCCTGCAACTAGAAAGCAAAATTTCATTGAAATAAGACATTTTTCAGACAGCTGGAGGATTCGCTGGCTGCCCAGGACTTGATGTGAGAGTGAAATGCTAATAATTCAATTGGACAGGCTTTTAGGGCTGAATTACAGAGCAGCAACCACCATCCAAGTGTGGAACAATTATGTCAGTTTATGCCTGAAAAATTTATGCCTGAATTTGCACGTGTAAGATAGACAGAGATATAGAGCTTGGTCTGCCTAGTGGTGGCAAAAGCTGCATTCCTGAGTTGCACCAGAGCATGGTCCAAAGGCCATTGAAGGATGTGGCCCTTTAGAGTTGTGAAATGCAGATATTGGAGCTGGAGGTGAGGTCTGCTGGTGGTGAATCCATGCTCCCTGCACTTGTCCCATGGAGGCAATACAAATACATTTCCTGGAACATTTCCTCAAGTGTTTTCTTTCCTGTTGCTGTTGGAGTGCTGTGACATTTTTCATGCACAGTCTGGTGGATGTGCCTGAGGCAATGCTGCAACATAAGTCCTCCAGCTCATCTGTTCCCCCTGTTCCTGTACAAGTCTTGGGCTGGGGGATGAGCAACAACTCAGTAGTGTTTCCAAGCCACGGGGGAATGGCTGGAAATTAGAGGGACACCTTGATAGAAGAGCCATTTGAAGGAATATTAATTATCAGGCAGCTAGTTCTGGACAATTGAATCCCACCTCCAGATGTTCCCATTCTGACTAAATACTTTAGCAAAAATGTTTAATTGATTGCTATCTTGTGAGCTCTGAGTGTGTGTGATAAAACCCAAGACTGCTGAGCTAGAGGGACTGTCTGATGACAGCAGCAGAGTGCACTGAGTGTTTCTTCACCTTTTTAAACTTAGGCTTTTTTTATCATAGGGAATCGAGGCCAGGTTCAAAAATATTCTTTAATTTATAATCTTTATTGCAGTGTTCTGGTGCTGATTGAAGTCACTGGGCCCCACTGTACATGGATGTCTTTAAATAAAGAGACATCTGTGTTTGGTCTGAAAGGCCTCTGAGTCTTGTTTAATGAGAGACTGCAGATTCAAGACCTTCTTGATTTCTATATATCTATAGAACAGTTGCAAGGACAGGAGGGCAGCTGAAAGAAGAAATAAGCCATTGAGATAAAATAAAATCAGCCTGAGCTTTTACTGCAGGCTGTAATTGTACCAGAGCTGAAGTTCAAAAAAGAAAATATTTTCCTCTTTTTTTTTTCTTTTTTTTTTCTCCTGGCCTTTAATATCCAACCAAATTCAGCCAAGTATAAGGATGTTCTACCTGACATCTTAGGGGCTGGAGGGGCCTCAAAGCACCACAAGGTAAGAGAAGATGTATAATAGGTAAAGTGACATCTTGCAATGAAATTATGAAGTCCCAAAGATTTGACTTGTATTCCTGCAGCTGGATGGGAAGAGTTTTTTTTTGCAGACCAGATCCAGATTCTCATAAAATCACAGGCATCTTTTCATTTAAGTGAAAGCTGGCATGACCCTAATGGAGATGCTTCTCACCAAAATATTATTTTTGTGATGATTAGTAGATTGGTTGTGAGTTGATCCAAGGTGGCTTCTCACTGGGGCAAACCCACTGATTTCAGTGGAAACATCCCTGGCTTTTAGGTCCCATTCCTTTTCCATACTGTGAAAGCTAAACTGAAAGTAGTAGAGGAAATAAATTAGTCCTATGCTTCTAAAAACATGAATGCTTCTGCTAAAAGTATGAGAAGTACTTAATGGACAAGGTTTCTGTGAAAAAAACCAACCAACCAAACAAAACATATTGCCAGGCAATACTAGTGTGTTGTCATGAGAACAATTTTATGTTTTATTTGTGCCTTTCCTCCTTCCAGAGTTTCAGTGCACGAAATTCTGTTGTGTTAAAAACTGTCATGAAGACCTCAGTGCTGGCCATGACCATTGGAAAAAGATTTAACAAGGGGAAGAGACATGAGTGTGATGTGCTGAAATGCCCAACTGTTTATTCCTTGGTGCTCGGTGATGCTGAATGCTTTTCTTCCAGCCAGGGTTGCTCCTCTGTGAGCAACAAACCGGTGGCACAAAGTGTCTGCACACAACCTTCGTGTTTCTCCATCCGTGGCCTCAGAAGGTTCACAGCTCACTTGACTCGCAGGCACTGTCTGGATGTGCCAGTCCCTGCCAGAACTGAGGTGTGTGGAAACAGGTAAATGAAGGGGAAAAGCCGATTTGAGGGCGGCTGTAAAGTAGAGATTTGTTTAAGAATGCAGGAATTTGGGGGTTATTAATTTGTTCTTTTTAAAAATAACGTCTATTTTTAGCTCTCAGAGGTGGTTGTTTCCTAGGGATTAGTGACAGGCCGCTGTGCCAAGGTGTGTAGGCTGATTTTGGAGAAGCTTCCAGCCAGCCTGGCAGGAGGCTGATGTCTTGCAGACTCCTTAGAACACCGTGGCAAGGGGAAACTTCCTATTACACTTGGCCTATAAACGCTGTCGATGAGCTGTTGCTTTTTCCAGGCCATCCTAATCCTGCCAGCCCAAAGGGAACAGCAGCTCCGGAGGAATCCAAGATGCCTTGGTACCCCTGCTAAAGGACAAACTGAGTCTGCTTCCTTCTGAGAGCACTGCTGCAGGCCATCCTGGCAGCAGGATTTATGGAACAGTGGCTATTTATGTATAAAGCAAAAAGAAAGGAATGTGGGATTGGTTTTGTCTGCATGCAGTTACCTGATCCCTTTTCAAAAGCCACTGATCCTCAGCAGAATTGTAACCCTCCAGGCCATGAACTGACTGGCTCAGAAGGGACTGGAACCCAAATACCCAGAATGTCATGGACTCTGGTCTGGGCATCAAATCTGAGCTTCTGGCAGGGAAAAATCAAATCCTGGGCTGAATGTCTTTGAGTTTGTTAGTTCCCAGGCTGAAAACAACAGACGGTTCCTGCAGCTAACAAACTGCTGCTCCAAGAGAAGGAATCAGTGGGAGCAGTTGGGCACTGATGAGCAAAGGCTGAGAGTCTGCTCCTGTTTAGAGCTTTGTCATCATAATTAGATCTTAAAATGTGTCAGTTCTGCATGAGACAATTCATCAGCGTGGCCCAGGAGCACGTTTGCTTGGGAGTGTGAGTGACTGTGACTTGCACCAGAGCTACTTAATGCAGCTGGGACGATGCATAGCCATATCCCAGTTTGTGGGGTTTAGGAACAGGATGGGAATGATGAGAGAAGGAAGGACTCTCGCTACCTTCTAATTTCCACTGCCTTCAGAATTTCTGAATTTCATAAAACCTTTCCCCCATCGAGCAGCAACCAGCAAAGGCAGCGAGCGTAAGGTATTCAAATAAGAGCTTTCTTTCCCATCAGAAAAGTTGTTGGCTATAAATTGTCATTTGGGTGTTTTTAGAGAGAAAATTTTTATGTCTGTATTATTTTTGTTTCTGACACTTCTCTTGTCTCAAAGTTTTTCACACCCTGAGGAAAGAGCAGGCTGTTCCTCCTTGGGAAGAGGAAGTGCAGAGGTGACCAGAGATGACTGCAGAAGCAGGGAAAGGAGGAATGGTGGCATGAAGTGAATTTTCTGGTCTGAAGTCATGCTTTCACCGCGTATCCATGTCACCCAGGGTTGCCATGTCTGGAGGACTCCAGCCTCAGAGACACAAGTGCTTCGTCACTGTATTAAATCAAGTCTCCTACACAGACAGTTTGTGGTAGCATGCAAGTTGTAGAGGCTTGGAAGATGGGAGATCAGGTGAGAAAGGATCTGAGGAGCTATTAATTTTATTTGTGAGCTTTAAGTATATTTTCCACCCCTATGGAGAAAGACAAAATGCATGTAGCTTGTGGAGCCTGGAGGCTGCTGAGTTTCACATGGATTTGGATGCCAGCCTCATAACTGTGACTTGGGAACTCATCAAGCCTCATGACACAAGAAAAATATTGATATTTGGTGCTGGAGAAGTCAACTGTGACAATGAGCCTCCCCCAGAACAAGTTGTAACTTATCTGGCCACTGCCACAACAGTGCCAGGACTGCCATTTCGACTGGGAACCAGAGTTCATGATCCGTGGAGGGAACCTACCAAGCCAGAGAGGGGAAGATGTGTTTCTGTCTTGGCTGGATTGTAAGCAGATAATCCCAATCTGTTATGCAAAACTCCCACTTCATTTATTTTATCTGTGAGGGGTACAGTCTTCCCTTCTGGAATGCCACTGCTTTGGGGGCTGTGCTGGTCCCTACTGACCATCAATTTCTAATAATGGTGAGGGCTGCATTTCAAGGATGAAACCAAGTAATTCCTCTGTCAGCTCATTGTGATATGTCCCTGGCTAAAAGCCTGGGAAACAATTTTCTTATGACCTACTCTTTGATGATAGTGGACTGTTTTATGCTGCTGCAGTCCCCCCCACATGCTTGGCTTTGACTGATAAAGCTCAGCTGAGAGAGGGAACATAAAAAACACTGCTGATGTGCATTGCTGCTGCTGGCAAAGGCCAGAGCCCTGCATGGGGCCCCCAAAGAGGGACAAGAATCTATCTGTTGAGATCGAGCCTGATTTAATTCTTCTTATAAAGCATCTTGGCAACTGTCTAGATCTGACAGGTTGATAATAAGACTTTCCCTCAATGCAAAAAGGAAAGTAATTTACATTGGCTTCACACCTCTGGCAAGCAGGAAAGATCCTGCCCTACGTTAGCGTGAATGGGGAGCAGACGTGAGAACGAGAGCAGGCAGCACCAGGGAAAGGGGGAAGGCTTGCTCCATGCTTGAGCAAGCACAAGGAAATGCCATTTGGAAAATGTCGGTGGGTGAGAGAGAGCTGGGCTTGGAATCAGCATTCTGTCCATGGCAGCGGTTTGGAACAGCTTTGCAGCCAAATCCTGAAGGATCGCTCTCTTACGAGGAGCAGCAGCGCTACCTGATTTCATTTTGCTCCATTTAGCCCAGCGCTCCTGCTGACACGCTGCTCGCTCTCCCTCGTTACAGCACACGAGCACCAGCACCCAGCTGCACTGGGAGTTTGTTTTTTGTTTTGTCACTTCATTGACAAGCAGCTGACAGCCTCCAGGGAAGGATTGTGACGCTCATTGAGTGGAGAAGGGCTCTCCAAGAGGTGCAAGGATGCAAATACCCGGCCTTTATCTCCCCCAGTATTTCCAAGAGATCTAACAAGCCTAGTCCCAGCCTGCATTGTGTTCCACCCTAAACCTGCTGTCACACTAGTTCTGGTTCTGAGTAAGGGCCTTCTAAGCTGGGCCCCAGCAGCTTTCTGCTGGTCTCATGCCTCCAAAACAAATTATTTGAGGCAGCCTCTCCATGCCTCATACATGGACTGGATTTCCCCATACCTCAGTGCAGTGCCGTGGGAATTAACAGTTCTGGGATGCACTTAAAAATCCTCAGGTGAAGGCACGCCTAAACAGTGCCATGTCCTTCAGGGAAATGGTATTTACAAACTTTTGCTCTTTGCCAATTACCAGCTTTAAAGGCCTCTGTCCCTCCTGTCAAAATTGAGCTGGGAGGTGGCAGGGAGGGGAGAACTGTGTTTATGTCAAAGCAAACAGAAGTGGGTGGGTGGTGAGAACATTTACTTTACTTGTTCCCTGGCCACTGGGATCACGCAGAGGATTTTTTCTGTGAAAAAGCACTGGCCCTAGGGCTCCTTCTCTTGGAGTGCTCTCTGTTCTCTGTTACAGGAATGTTTTTTGGAGATCTCATTATGGAACGTACTCAGCCCAGGGCAGTGTAGGTGGGGGGACTCCTGAGAACTTTGCAATGCCCTGGTCAGCCTTGGTGGATGTGGGAAGGAGGACACTCGGGTGCAGAGAGGTGCTGAAGGCTCCTAGGAAGCAGAGCAGAAGAGTACCTTGTCCTATGGGGACACAATCACTGGAATGTAAGTTTGTTCTCTGACCCCTGATTTAATCTGTCTTTAGAGGAAACTTGTGTTAAAGTCTGCAGTGGTGTATTCCAGCTTTGAAAAGTGCCATGAGGCTGCTTCAGGGAAAGTGAAGCTTCCACCTCAAGGCTGTGGCTGATTTAGGGTGTCGGCAAGGGTGAATAAGGGCCACAGAATAGGGACAGTGTTGTGTAGCAGATGGGAAGGTTCAGGTAATGGGAGAAGAGATCTGAAAGGTGGATCTCATGGAATGGTGTTGGATGTTGTGTAGAAGGTATGAAGTAGAAGGTGGAGGGCAGGAACATGAGCCATTTTGGGGGAAGTAATCTCTAAAAATCAGAATAGGAGAAGTTTACTTAAGTATTATTAATAATAATATTGGAAGAGCAATGTAACTAGTTGTGGAGATTGCATCCATATCCTGGCTGAGCTGTGCTGGAGGGCAGGGTGCCTTGTTCAGGGACCTTAAACACTGCCTGTCATTGTGCCAGGTAAATACAGGACCCTGAGAGGGAGGCTCAGCCCTTACAACAATCCTTACAAATGAGAGATCCTGTCTGAAAGCAAAAGAGATGAAATTAAGACAAGTGCAAAGCACTCCTCTGGGGCAGGCAAAGCAGAATACACAAACACAAAACAGGGAATACACAATGAGGCATCTGGAGAGGGCCGGGGTTGCGCTGGTTCACAAGCAGAATATGAATCAACCCTGCAAGGCTGCTGCAAAACACCTCGTTGTATCCAAGCTTGCATTAACAAGAGTGCTCTTTGCCAGACCTGTGAGGCAATGATTACAACCTGCTTGGGGCTTGACAGGGCTCCAGCCAAGTGTGGGTGTCCAGAACGGATGTGGAACTTTACACCCATTAAGGAATTTTGAGTGCCCAGGGTTAAAAAAAAAAAAAAGCCTAACAACAAATCAAGTGAATGATAAGAGGTCAGGCAAACAAGTCCTGAGGACAAAGATTGAAGGCGCTGCATTTGCTCATTTTAAGAGAGAAGCAGTGGAAATGGGATGCAGTCAGTCTTCCTCACAGAAGGAGTACTCACAGAAAGGCTGATGATGAGTCATTTTCCGTGGTCACTGGTGTAAGAAAAAGTAAGTGATTGAATTTATGGTGAAGATTTAAGATGTTTATTAGGAAAACCCTTCTAATCCCTAGAGGGGTAAAACACTAAAATGGGCTGTCTAGGAAAGATGTGGCATCTCCTTTCCTAGTGAGTTTTAGACATACAACTATTATTTAAGTATATTTGACAAACAACTATTATTTAAGTTATTTAAGTATATTTGATCCCGCCTCTGATGATTCCACGAAGTGCCTTTCTGCCATATGTATATATAATTCAACACAATATAAAAACACAGACGCTTCCTCGAGGAGTTAAAAACCCATCTATAAATAGATCAAGTCTTCATCTTTTAGTGGTAAAACTAGGTTGAACGCGCCTTATGTGACAGCTCTGTTCATATATCATTGTGGAGCAAACATCAGGAGGAGAAGGAACTCTTTAAACCAAAGAACAGCACTGCTGTAACAACATGAGTATAAAACTGGCCAGGCATAAATTAGGCAGGAAATTGAAACAAAGTTTCGAACTGTCAGAACAGCAATGTTCTGAAACAGCCTTTCATAATGGGAATGCTAGAGGCAAAAATCAGAACTTGTTTTTAAAATAGAGCTTGCTAAATTAATTCAAAGGATATAGAGAACTACTGCCTGTCATGGCACAGTGCAGGACTAGGAGATCCCTTTTGTTGCTGGATTTTAGGAGCTGAAAGGAAGAGAAGTATTTTTTGTGCCAGTGGGACTGTTTTCTGCTCTTTATTGACACCAATGTGCCTCTTTCATCCCTCTGCTTTTTCATGGGTGAGGCAGTTACTGATATTCCTTTCAAGATCTGAAGGTCAAGTCTCTGTTTAAAATTGCATAATTGCATTAAGGTGAAGGAGGGAATTCCAAGTTTGGGAAGACCTTCTTGGAGAGAACTGCAAATCCTCAGGTGCTGGGTGTCCTCCTGACTTTTCCAAGGCTGCACTCTGTGCTGATTGAGTGTCATTTGGGGTTAATGTGAGCAGCTGGGAGAACTGCCTCAGTGAAGAGCTGAGTCACTGCAGTCTGATAAACTGGAGCCAAACCTCATGTCCCAGAGGGTCACAGCTTGCCAGCTTAGGTGGGGCAAGGTGAGGTGTCAAAGTGGGGCAAGAATCTGATGCAAAGTGATGCAGTGTGCCAAAGGCAGCTAACAGGACAGCACAGGCCCTGTGCCAGGAGAGGGACTTAATTTCCTTGCTGACAAATGAAACAAAGATGTGATTGGAAGTGCCACGTTTTGGAGGTATGAGCAATTTCCCTATAATCAATCATCCAAACCAAATTGTTTTCATTTCGTTGCATTATTTAGCAGCCTTTTGATGGCAGACAGTACGAGCTGGATTTTGTTTTTCACCCGTCCCTAACACTGATGTGATTTGTGGGCTTTGGCAGTGGGATGGTGGGGCGAAGGGAGGCTGAACTGGGCTTCTCTGTTCAAAAAACTTGGCAAAAACAATGTCTGTGATTATCAGCTAATCATTCACACAGAGACGTTGTTTGTCTGCTCTCATTAGGTCTGTGAATTATCTGGCTTCGAGAAGCTGACAGAGAAACACCTCCAGGAGAGGATGTCAGAAGCAAGAGGGAGGCAGTGAGGAGGTGATAAGGTAGAGCTGAGTTTGATAACAGCCCCTGACTCCTCCAGTAATTGCAAGAAAGGTGAGACTGATTATTAGACCTATCAGCTCGCCTGGGTATTCCCAGTTACGTGAAGCTTTTGATGTGGTTGGAGACCGTGGAAGGAGAGCTGGTTCATGTATCCTGAACTTTATGCTAGGATTCTCTTCCTTTTCCTGGTGGGAAAGGTATCTCTAAGATCTCGAGGGTTATTTTACTGTCCCCTGAACAACGTGGGGGATACGAGAGAGGAAGGAATTAGTGGGAAGCGTCTGCATAGATGACTCCAGTGACAGGTTTGTTTTCTAACATGGGTTCTTGTGGCTGAGACTTTTGAGGGAGAACTGCTTGGTGCAAATGTAATGAAGTGGAATGTTGTGAGGAGATATAACAAGAATAAATCTACTTCAGAGGAAATACTTTTCATCCCTTTTAATTCTGACAACTCTGGCCCCATTTCAAGTCACGGCTGAAGAGTCTGTTTGCACCACACAACACGTCAGCTAGAGCCTGATTTATAGCAGGGCATCCTGCAAGTGTCAAGTAGCACCTTGTGTCCTCACATGAGAGAAGAGAGGCTTTTTCCTTCAAGCAGGTTGAGCAGGACATTCTCATGCATTAAATTCGAAGCTGCCCTTAAGCTGCTTTGTACCAGGGCGTGTCTCTGCAGGCAGCACCACGCTTCGGAGACAAGATGCAGATCTGTGTGTGTGTGTGACCTGTGATGCAGCAAATGTCCTGGAACCTGCGAATGGAGCCTGTCCCACTCTCTCCTGCTCCCCAAGAGATGCTTACACCGGGAAAATGTGATCCCATGGTGGGTAACTGGTAGGTGACACTGCTGGAAAATCCCAGAACAGCCCAGTTTTACTGCTCATCAGGGCAGCAGGATGCAGGAGCTGTCTTTCAGAGAGAATTTGGCCGGAGTTGGAGATCAATTTAAGAATTAATTTCTGCTCTGACTACAAGGGCTTGTGTATTTGTTTAGGTATCACTGGTGTATTTCAGTTTTGATTCAGCTGGCTTTCTAACAGTCACTGGTGCTGTGGCAATCACGGGAGCGTGGGGGCATTGGGGTTGCTGCTTGCTGTTAAATCTGAGCAAATACAAGCCTGGGAGCCTGTGCAGTTAACCCTGAGAATCACAAAGGCATCAGGACCTCCTAGCACGTCTAGGTAAACAAGAAAGGCATGTTGGTTATATCACTGACACAGCACACGAGCTCTAAGTACACACTCACCTCTCTGTGGCTCAGCTTCCTGTACAAGAAATAGGGATCATGATACTTTTCCTCCTGCCTTTGTCTGCTTTGCCTGTTTGGCTGGTTGCTCGTGAACAAGGAGTGCTTCTTGCGGAGTTTTTGTACAAAGCTTTGTGCACCCGCCCCTGATCGCAGCGGGGGCTCCCGAGTGCCACTGGGTTCGAGTGAGCAGAGGCGTCTGAACCCTGCTGGAAGCAGCAGCCTGTGCAGCACTAAGGTGGTGGATTAAGGCTTGTGCTTGTCAGACTGTAATGTAGTCAAATCTCACCGTAATAAATGTTGCTTGTAACAAACCACCGTTTACAGGCACCCCAATGCTTATTTTTCTGCTGCTAATTAGTTCTTGATAGGGCAAATGCTTACATCAAGTCGAACGGATACAAAGATCTTTGTTTTCCTGTTTTTTTTTTCCCTAAGGGTACATCTTCCCTTCTCCTTCATGTCTTTATTTTCTTTTTAAACTGCCATTTAACTGTTGAGAAGTGCAAAGCCTCCAAGCACAGGGTATTTATGGACAATTCAAATTGAGTGGTTTTCCTCGTTATTCTGAGATGGTGAATTCCCACTCCTTTTATAGTTACTATCAAGGTATAATGAAAATTTAGTTGGGCCTCTTGATGGCCGCTTTGTTCAATACTGAAAGCCTTTATATCTTCTTTTACTTCCTCCATCCTCTTTCTCCTGATCTTTAGAAGAAAATAAATCTCACCTTCTGATCATGATGCTTGATATTTCTAAGTTCATTTAATTAAGCCTGTTTTCCCTACATTCTCCTCAGCCCCACTTGCCACTTGTCTCTCAGGTCAGATTTGATGGAAACAGGAGAAGCTTGGAACTTCAGCATTTATTTAGGTGAAACCAACAGAAAATATGGGCTCTTCAGAAAAGTGATTGTTTGCTTGTGAGGAGTTGGAGGGCAGGAGGAAGAGGAAAAGCCATTTAATTCATCTAAGTAGAGGAAAAGTCAATCTTCCACACACAGACAAGGCATACAGCTATCTGAATGCTTAAATAATGTTTGTGGTAAGGCAATGTGTTTGTCTGGGGAATACTCTGCAGTAATCATGGAAGGAACTTTTCCCTTGTTTCTGAGCTGCTGGTGAGGGTTGGCACTTGGGTGGAGGTAACAAACCGAGAAATAGCGTTTTGCTTTGCCGGGCTGGTGAAACAACCCATGCTGCTGATGCTTTTACTGTGAAACCTTATGTGGAATTACACAGTCAACAAGTCTTTAGTGTTATTGGGATGTGGGGAGGTTTAACCATCGCCTTGGCTCCGATCACTCTGAAACCCTGTTGCCTCAGTTCAGAGTTTGCTTTCTTTCATTGGGAAGCACATGGTAGGGACTAGAAATGGGGTGGGGTTTTGCTGTGTCTCATCCCTACTGGGGATCTTTCTTCTCCCATACTGCCCTCTGTTCTTGGCTGGTCTTTGCTGGCTACACTACAGCAGTACTTAAATGCTGTACTCAGGTCACTTTTATGGTCTCAGAATTAAACTTGGATAGGGATGGGCTGGCAGAAGTGGAATCAGCACGTGCTGGACACTTAACTGCGTGTTCATGTGTGCTCAGGGAGGTTCGTGTGCGTGTGAGCAGAATGAAATTACTGGCTTTGCTCTTTGCCATCTCCTCTCCTGTTCCAGTGATCAAGCCTTAGTAACCACCAGAGCCAACACAAGAGTACAGGTCCTTGAGAATCACCTCCCTTAGATGAAGGGGCAGAAAAATTCCACCAGCTCCTGCTGGCAGAGTCATTAAAATCTGCTTTGCTGAGCTTTCGGCAGTAGAGAAACTCATCTTAAGATGCTCTGTGAGAAAAGTTCAAGCCACAATGGCTGCCACAGTCTGAGCAGCTTTACCTCCTGGTGTGAGCTCGTGATTACACGGCAGTGATGGAAGGCTTAGTCATAGCAGCGGGTCTCCAGGAAACCTTGTGTGGGGGAATGCTGCCTTCAGGCAGCAGACAGTGTTATCAGAAGCCTACCAGGGACATACGCAAAAAATGGGAGCTTAATTGCCAAAATTCCCCTTTATCTTAATATAATTAACAAGCTGGTGTCTCTGCAGCTCTGGTTTAAGGGAATGCTCAGAAATGTGTTATGGATGTGTTAAGGAGAACGGGAGTTTTGTTACTGTGGCTCCTTTCATAAAATCTCAGATATCTAAAATATTATTGAATTATTATGCTTTCTTATAAAACATGCCAACAAAACAGGAGCTTTGCTATCAGCTTTCTTGTGTCATACTCCTCTCTCTTCCAGCACTTGATATGCAGCGAGCTTTAGTTGATCATTCTCTTGTAGCGAGAAACAGGCCCCATCTTTTTGGATGAGATGTTCCTCATGGCTGGGGCTGGCAGCTCTCTGTGAGTGGTGACTCACAAACCCATCGGGCAGGCGTCCATGCGAGTCAAAAATTCAGCAGACTGGTCACAGCGCAAGGTGCGCTGAATGGGATGACTCAACACTGCTGTCTTGCAGCACTGCATGCAAACCACCCGGGAGATGACGCCTTGGCAGCACCAAAAAGTGAAGGCTCCAGGTAAAATGACTCAGCTCAGTGTCAAGTGGAAATCCACCAGGTCTGACAACCTGCGCCTTTGTATCCTGCGGTCACGAAAGTCTGCTTGGTGTGTGACCCAAGAGGCGTTTTACTGTAAGGGTTCCACCTCTTCCCTGTTCAGACATCCTTGTTTTGAGACGGGATGATGTGTTTAGCCACAGCAGCGAGAAGCAGAGCTCTGGAGTGTGAAAGCGAGCTTGGCTGAGCCTGAGTGCAAGCCAGGTTCAAGAGGGGCTTATCTCAGGAGGGACTGGCAATGTTTTTGAAGGCAATACACTCCCAGCACCTTTGAAGCCTTATCGGGGATCTGGCTGTTTTATCTATAATGACTTTTCATGAGGGATGCAGGATGCCCCTGTATGTTACGCATGCATCGAGTATGCACAAATCACCCCGGTTCACGGAGCGATAGGTGGAATTGCAAAACTGCACTTAATGACTGAGTGACAGCCATCTGTGGTACGTGCTTTCAATGTGATATTATGAAGGATAATTTCTCCTCCTGCCTGTGAAGCTGAAAGAAACAGGGCGGAGGGGGGAGATGATCTCTTGGGTTTATTTGCTTTGCTTTTAATTGATTTTGGAGATTAAAGCCAGAGTGAAAGTATCAGCTTTAAAGCCCTGGGTACTGAGAGCTTCTGGTTTTGTCGAAGGATGTGCATGGGAAGCATATTGTCAGCCTGTCTGGGCCCTGACCAGAGGCTGGCTGGACAGTGTTGGTTAGTCCAAGTGATGTTGTTGTGGGGGATGTGGCATTGTTTTTAGTGGACTACAGAGGCTAAGTGCTTGAGATATAAAGCACTGAAGACAAGAAAGGCTTCGTAGGCTTTGAATCTGTCCCTCACAGAGAGGATGCAGGCAGAGCAGGGACCCTGCTGTCCTGGAGATGCTATAACTTAGTCTGCAATGGAGTCTCTGCTGTGTTAGAGAGATCTGATTTTTTGAAGAAGCAGAAACCATTCTTGTGACAGGTGTTTATCTGTTTCTTTAGTGTTCACCCATCTGAATGCTTGGGTGAACACAGTGATGGCTTTACAAGCACATGTGCTGACTGGGTAAGTTCTCCCCTTGCCACTCAAAAAAATCCTGTAGAAAATTTGCTCTCCCCTCTGCCCCAGCAAGCAGTACCTGCCCAAAGCTCCAACAGCCCAGTGCTGGAGGTGATGGGACCTCAGAAACACTGCTGAGCACCTGTCTGGGAAATACAGGCATGGAGATAAAGCCCCAGCCCTTGATCTGTCCCTTGGGGCACATTAGGATTTTGGAAGAGCTCCAGCTCTAACCTGAACCCAGCCACAATTAGAGCAGCGGTCTGCTAATAGAGGTGGGGGAACTGCCCACATGTATCTCGAGACATTTTGGGGCAGGGTATCATAACCAAAGCCTAATTATTAGAGAACTCATTTTATTGTTATCATGGATATCTTTTCTTAAATGACCTTGAAAGCTGTCTGGATTTTTATACTCTCAACTGACTTTACACCCGGTACCATAAATCCTACCTCAGTCTACCATGTATTTAATAAATGAATGCTGCAGCCCTCCTGCTGGGGAGCTGACTTTCTACATCCCCCTGCCCTCTGCAAACACACACATGCAAAATGCTCTTTCCCTGCTCTGTTGATGATTTTTAAACTGAAAGTTGTGCAACAACAAAAGCAAAATGTTTGTCCTTTGCAATTTGTCCCTAAAACTTCCCTCGCACCTGTCCTGACTCCATTCCTAACATGTCTGTTTTTCTACCAACTTCTTTGGGCAACCAGAAGTTATTACCACCAATTAGAACACCTTTGAAGGGCTTTCTCATAACTATCAAAGTGTTATTTGCAATAGCATCAACAAAGGCTTCCCAGTGAGAGGATGAAATGGCTGTTGGGCTTTTTTCCTGGGCAAACTGGGCCCTGGCTCAGCTTTCAGTTCAGTGACATTTCTACTCAAGCAGGAGCTCCACGTTTCTGTGCCTTCCTCCGGATGCAGCTTTTGCAGAAGTGAATGCCTGCATCTGCACACCCTGAGCTCTGCTCAGGCACTGAGATAAAGTGCTTTGAAGATCAGAGGGGACGAGTCTTTGTAGCTCTGATTAGGATGTATCCCACGGCAGGGAGTGTTCCTGGGCGCTGGGTATGGAAGGGCTGGGAATCCTTGGCTGACCAGTGTTTAGAGATACCATGGAAATACCAAGCTGGAGGGCTGTAAGTGAACCCATCTGTCACAATAATAGCACAATTTCCCCAGCAGTGGGTGTTTTCTCTGTATTGTGCTGTGGCCTGGAGATGGTCTGGAAAGGATCCAGGACTGCAGAAGTCAGCAGGTGAGGGTGGAGTCTACTGACTGGTGTGTGTGTGTTGTTTAGAGTTGCTTAGAGAGTAAGATCAAGGCTCGGCATAATGAAGAGAGGGTAATCTTTATTACTGGGCTGATAATTTGTTGCAGGCTGTATGACAATTTTGTCCAGGCCTGTGCCAGGAAGGCGAGGGCACATGCCCTGCAGACGACTGTCACACCCATGACCTGTGTGAATGGGCATCTCCTTGTGAGGGCAGCGATTCACGCTCTCTCATCCTGCTCTTGCTCCGTTGTTCCTGGTGCTTTCCCTCTTAGCCATTCACTCCAAATCTCTCTCCTACATAATGCCTCTTCCAGCACATGCCTGGCAGGTCCCATGAGGTGAGCAGGGCAGGTTTCTACAGTGGGCAAGACACCAGAGCGACTCCAGGGCAGAGGAAATAGCCTTAAATGATATTGCTGCTGGGAGCTTAGCACTGTAATGGTAATGGCTGTAATGACTTTCATTTTCTCTCAGGAGGGTGACATGATGCTCCCCCTCAAGAATCTGATGAGTCAAAAAGAAAGAAGGAAAAAAATTGAGGTATTTTTGTTTGTAACACATGACCCTTGCTCTGCAGGAAAAAAAGGATGTTGTCTCACTGGTGTCTGCTCCTGCCATACCGGGAACAGGCTCCACACAAGATCCCAGTTTAGCATCCCCTGTGTGTTTCCACAAGCCTTTAGGACAAGAGAGGTCCTTTCCCTGAGCTGCTGACAGGTCAAACAGTTAATGTGAGATGTGCAGTTAATGTGAGCTGTCAAGGGACATGCACCACAGTCTTCTCTTGATCCAAGACAGTTCCAGCCTGTGTAGCTGTCAGGGACTTTGATTAGGCTAATTTCTCTGGGAATCCTGAAAAAGCCATGGGTGATTCCATGTTTTTCCGAAGGCCCTCTGGAAGCCCATTTGCATGATTAGCAAAAGTGCACATGCAAATGAAAATCCTGTGCTCGCAGGACCATTGATCACATGGCTGGAAGCAGTCATTCTCTCCAGGGCTCTAAACTCGATCTACGAACACGCAGCCCTTCCCACCTGGAATTCATTCTCAACTGCTCCCATGTAGTGCATTTCTCTTCTCTGCATATCTCTCAGCTGTGACACCGTGGCTGTTTTGGTGGATTGCTTCTTGTAATCTTTCTTCTTTTTCAAATGGTAAACTTGTTCCTGATGTAATTACCGTGATAAAGTTCTGTGGCATGACGGATCATCCTTAACAGCACCGCTGCTCTTGACTTCAGACAAGAGGATATTTTATTTCAAACTTTTGTGGAAAGGGTAGTAAACAGTAAACAGTTTTGTTTTCCCCAGCATCATCATCCTCTGCATTGTCTGGCAGAGATGATGGTCCCTCCATCCATCTTACAGCACTGGGGTTCCCTTGGGACCTTGGGACTTCTCTGCAGCCTGCAATAACAGTAATGAAGTGCTGAGCAGTGCTTGTCCTGTGGGTGACCGAGGTGTTGTCATGCTCCACCCAGCCCTGGAAAGCAGCGGCTCTGGGATAACAGGGGCAATGCCATTGTGAGGGTCATTCCCTGCTATAAGCAGAGGAAATCAAAGCACACTTGCAGTGAATGCAGAAGGAGTTGTGTAGGTACTCCTTGCCTGAATCCTGTGTGTCCAAGTGTGGGAGGCCTAATAACTGCATGATTCCATGCATTTCTGAGTAAGAGGGAGGCTGGCATGGTAGGAAAACAGGTTTGGGGCCAGTCAGGCTCCTGGTCTCTTTTTACAAATGTCTGTGACCTAGCTTGTCCTTTCCATGTAAAAAACCCCAACCAGCTACTTACTCTCTGAAACTCATTTTTAGTATTTGTTTCCACAGTCTCGCCTGACAACCAGAAGCAGCCACAACTGCAGCTTCCCAGGCTTCCTTGTACTGCATGCTGTATGCAGTGGTGCAGAACAACTTACAACAAACACAGAATCCATGGGAAAAAGGGACACAAACAGATGAGTTTCTGGCATGATATAGGAGCAAGGAAGGGTTCCTGAAGGGACCTCATTGCACTCTATTCCAGAGCAAAGGGGAAAGTGGGATGGAAAAACCAGCAAATAGCGACAACTTTGTGATGAATTAGGAATTTACCAGCTTGAAGGAAGCATTTGGAGGGTGTCAGTTGTTTGGGAATTTAGTGGGATCTGTAGGGATTATGTCACTTTGCATGAGTGTGAGATCAAGGACTGCAGGTCATTTTGGGGCCAGCAGAAGAGTTTTCAGTGCCTTTTCCTACAGCTCTGCAAGCAGCACAGAATTGCCTACTTTTCTCATGCCAAGTCCTTTCTTAGCCTACAACAGGTTTTTTTCCCTGAGTATATATCCCTTCTGCCTGGGGAAAGGTCAATCGATTCCTGCTCAGCAAATGTGGCTGCATGCTCTCCTGCACCACTTTGTGGGAGTGTTCATGCCACCCTGCTGTACATTTTTAGGAGCCTGAACAGCCTGTGAATCCCAGTGATCCTCCAGAGGCCAATTTCTATTAATCTGGTCCTCTGTGATCCTCAGGACTGACCCTGATAGCTCCTACAACCTCACCTGCAGCAGGAGGAGCCAGGGGAGCCCTCTGGTTGTATTTCTTCGCTGACGTGGCTCTTCAGCACTCAAGGACAGTAATTGAATGTAATGTCCAAACCCCAAACCAGCCTGCAAATCCCAGCGCTGTGAACAGGAAGCTTCAGCAGAGCTGTTTCCATCATCTTATCTCTCACAGACAGTTACTGTGTTCTTGATGTAATTACAGTGATAAAACAATGTGACATAACTGCTGGCTTCTATCGTGGTATCACTGCTGTTGACTTAAGTGACAGGATAATAATTTTATAAGAGACCTTTTATTTTTCTTTCCCTGGCAGCCACTGGCAGTGTTTAAGCATGGGAGCTGATATCTCTGATAAAGCACATTATGCACGTTCCACAAGTCCTAAAACTTTTTATCAGTTTTATTTATGCACTGCTCTTCCAGGTGAAATTTCCATCTGTTCCTGCAGCATCCAGGCAGTGTCTCTCCCCAGCCAGATCAGGGTCTAGTGTTTGCACAAACGGATTGGAGCTGCAGTGGCAGCAGTCAGTCATGGGCAGTGTTTGGGAGAGGAGAGAGAGAAAAAGGTCTTTTTCTGCACAGTTCCCTCAGTTTTCCATCGCTGGTGCATTGCAGACATGCCAGTCCCCCTGCTCAGCTGGAGGAGGTGTCCTTGGGACGGCTTCTGTGAGAAAGCCTGGTTAAAAATGAGCCATGTGAAGAGGATTAGAGTGGACTCAGACACCTCCTGTTTTTAATATATCAGAGCCCTGACAGAGTATATATCTGTTGCTCCAGCTGAGCTGGGGAGGTGCAGCCCAGAGGCAGACTGTGTGGGGAAAATCTCAAACCAAAGGGAATCTAATCATATATATTTATGTGCCCACGCTCCCTTGTCTCAGCTGCAGGTTTATTGATGTAGTGTCACGGGAGTGCAGAGCCTTGCTGATCTGTGCTGTTGTCCGAGGCTGTCAGCCACACCTCCCGGGGGAGCACAGCCCAGGGGCTAAGGAGGGACGTGTGGCACTCCTGGCCCATCCTGCAGCCATCCACGCTGCCTAAAAACACCTGGGAGCGCAAAGCACAGATCTCCACGGTGACTCACGGCATGGGGAAAAAGCGCTGTTCTTCTCCATAAATATTTCCAGGTGATGTAACAGGGCTGTGCTCAGCGTGGGGCCCTTCCAGGAGCACTCATGGGATCAGAGTAGCTGGTAGGACTCGCTGGATGCTTCCTTAGCTGGACAGCCTGGATGTGAAGATCCCTCTGGGGGATCCCTGTGACTCTGCTGCAGGGACACTGGCTCCCTGTCCATGTTGGTTGGACGGGCTTAGGTGTGTAACGCTGATGTTGCTTGTGCAAAACAGTGAAAATACATTTTGTTTACCTGTGCAGGGTTGTCAGGAAGGATGATAAACTCAGACAATCTAGTTATAGGCAGACCGAGTGCGTGTTTGCCAGGTTTCGGATATTCGGATTATTTTTCTAACTTCCTTACCTTTTTTTTTTGGTTCATTACAAGACATGATAATGTCTGGAAGAACTGATGTTTGCATTTGGTGACAATCAAATAGAGAAAGGAATCACCCGAGAATATTAATGGGCAGCGAACCTTACAGGGTTTATGGTTTGAGCTTGTCAAAATGACTCTGCGAGGAGTTTTGACAGTCTGCAGGTTTTGAAAAAGAAGATTTTTTCATTACTTTAAACCATCCCAGAGTGTTCATATGAGGACTAGGTTTTTCATTTGGACAGTTCAGAATTTTCTGGGGTTTGCCTCTCCGTCCAAGCAGTAGAAGAGGAGGGGGAAAACTCTAACTTGGTATAAAATCATTTTCCTGTCTTTAGTTTCTCTTGGAAAATAATACTGACAAATTGAGGTGGGGTGGGTGGACAGCTCCCTGGAGAAGTAGGGCAGACTTAAAATTTTGGCTTTCTAAGCTGTAGTCAGAAGCTGAAACCATCATGATGTCTTTCCCAACACGCGCAACAGGGAACTGGTGCATTTAAGGAATTGTGAGAGAAATCCTAGAGCCAGCTTACAATAACTCCTACCCTCTCTTGCACTGGGAAACCGCCTTGTCCATGTTTTACCATCGCCCTCAGGGAAGAAGGGAGCTCTCTGGCTGATGCAGGTGTACCAGCACTTGTGCCCCTTTGCCCTGTGCTGCTGGGAAGGCTTTCCTTGCTGGCAGCGTGGGGGCAGCGGGAGCTGCTCTCTGCTGTGCCTGTCTGTGCTGCTCATTTGTGACACAGTCCCCCGTGGCAGTCCCTAATGACAGCCTGAGAAGTTGAAACAGGCACCACGGGTAAGAGAGGGATGTAACTGCTCTTTTAATGCTTCTTTTGTAGTCCTTTCCATCTGTATTGAAGGTGTCCCTTTAATTCCAAGTGACGACTGCCCTGACTGTCACTGTCTGGGAGATATTGTGTTTAGGTGCCCTCCTGGGCTTTTCAGGCAATCAAATGGTGGCGCGTGGCCGCGATAAACAAATGTCTTTAAAAATTCCCAGCGTTGCTATTGAAGTGCTGATCCTGCTGGACGTGGAGCCCATCACACAGCGGAACGGGAGAGCTTTTCACCTGGCACTGTCATCCTCCCAGCCAGCAGCTTTTGTGTGGCTCCGAGCTGTGGAAGAGCCCCGGACAATGGAGAAAGTGGTATTTTGACAATAACACTTCCTGTGATCGACCTGTTGCTGATGGGAGCTGCCAGGAAGGATCCTGGGGCTTATTAGGGCTGGAAAAGGACCAGGTCTGTCCTGGCTCTTGGTTGCACAGCAAGTGCTGCTCACTGGAAATGAAGGGGATGGAAAAAGCTGGGTAATGAGGAAGAGGGGCAGATGCGGTTTTGGGATAAATTCATATTGTTTGGATGAGAGGGTACCAGACTTCTTCCCCAGTTACCCAAATGAGCCAGCAAAGAAATGAGATTGTGCCTTTCCTTGTGCTGAGTTTAGCCTTTGCCGTCGATAAGGAGATGGTGGGATCATGCCCAAACCTTAGGCTTGGTAATGAGCATAGGCTAAACCTTTATTTAGCTCAGAGCTGTGGTTCATGAGGCTGAGAGCTGGTGAGATTAGTCAGAGCTAAAAGTGGGTTGTTGGTTACTTCTGAGTGCACTTGCCACAGCTGTTACCACCGTGCAGGTGACAGACACTGGCACTTCAAGCAGCCCAGGGTGGGGACCCAGAAGTGTTTTAGACCCTGGGCAATTCCTCTTGTTGCTTAGTCCCTGGTCCATGAGCAAAAATATCCCCTATTTCCCAATGATAAATATTGGGTAACTGGTAAAGATACTGGCTGCAGTTCTGTGTGTCTGCATAGAGAAACGTGGTGAAAAGCAGCTCTTGAGAAGTGACCAGCCCTGAGGTGAGAGGTCCTGTCTTGCCAGGGTTCAAAGCTGCCAGTGAGGAGGGAGCTTTGGCCAGGCTGCAGGATGCTGCCCGCATGCACAATGCTGGGCAGAGCAGGCTAACAGGAAAACAGCTGTTGAAACTCCTTTTTCAACATTAATATAATAATAAAGCATCTTACAAATAATATCATGTACAGATATTTTCATAACTAGTGCTGAAACCAGACAGAAGTGTGGCTTGTGTGAGCAAGTGGGTGCTGCTCAGCTTGGAAATGCACAGGGAGGGATGGAGACTTTAGTTCTGTTGTGCTGAGGTACATGAAGTGGGGACTAGCTCAGGGAGATGTGGGTTAAGGTGGGTTAAGTCTCCTGCTCCCACCTGGATTTTCTTCATTCACCACCTCACCTGTTTTGTTCTCTCTTCATTTCCTCTCTCCCTCTCATTTCCTCCTCCTTGGGTTGCTTATCACTGCAGCTCCCCTGGCCTCTCCCCTGCCGTCCCTCCACCGTGAAGCTCTGTACAAGAAAGGCCTGGAGCCCCGCAGGGATTTCTGTGATCTTTTCATCTTCTAGACCCTTGGTTCACCCAGCAGATGGGCTGTGGAAAGGACAGGGCTCCGGCAGTGCTTTCTTCTCTTGGCAGTGATGAATCTCCTCTTGCTCCATTTCCACTTCCCAGAGCATGGATCAGCTTCGGGGACAAGATTTTCACTGTTGAGTATGCGATAGTATTTAGAGTAACCTCAACCACATGAGTGTGATTCGTGGCTTATTGCAGCACCTGAAAAGGGATCCCAGGCCTTCCTGCAGTCTTCCTCTACAAAAGGAATCCTATTAGGATGGCCCTGCTGCTGGGAGAGGGCAGGGGTACAGTTCTGTGAGGGAGATGAGGGGTACCAGCCTGTGGTTTAATTACATAGTGCAGCACTGATGAGGGTGTGTAGGATACATATATATGTCCCTCAGGGATTACATACTGCCAAAAAGTGAAATTCATTCTAATTTCAAAATAACATGTTGTTAAAGTGGATTTGCAAAAGTTTTGCTTCCTTCTTTTGACGAAGCTTTCATATTTTTAGGAGAAGGGAGGAGAAAGGGGGGAGTGATGAAGTTAATCCTCTGCTCCAGCTAAGCCAAAGTAATATCTCATTCTTATAAATATTTCAGCAGCTCTCAGTCACTCTGAGAGCATTATGTTTTGGCCAGGTAGTCCAGATTTATAAGGGATGTAACATCAATTAATTTTCAGTCACAGTCATCTGTATTATGTCACCTACTCAATCACAGGCCCAGGAGAGCTGCTGACCCAGGGCTCCAGCAGCCTCTTTCCAGGTCAAGCAACAAGTCACTTCTAAATCTTTCAAACCTCTTTCCCTTTCCTGATGGTTTGGGGATTAACTTTTCATCTGCCAGCCCTTTGCCTTGCAGTGAGATCTCGTTTTGGTTCCTGGCAAGTGAAGCCTGGGATGATGAAAGAGATGCAGTATCTGTTTTGGTGCTTTTCACCAATTTTCTCTTTAAAAATAAGTAACTGAAAAAAAAATCAGCCTCTCTGAAAAAGCAGTTCTGGCAGGTTGGTAACAGGTGGAGGAGCCCAAGGCACCATCCCTGGGTGAGGTGGTGTTGTCTGGGAGTTGGCAGAGGGTCCTGTGCAGATGACATGGCTGATGAGCACAAGCTCTTGGAAGACTGGCACGTGTTTTTGGAGAGCCCGAAACAGGAGCACTGTGCTGTGAACCGACTTTAGTTGGGATGTCTTTTCCTGGCGGATCAGCTGTTCCCAGCACCCCCAAGGAAAGGCAGCGGGGGTGAAGTCACCCTGCAGCAGAGACAGGTCCACAGACCTTCACCTGGTCGAGGCTGTGCTCTGAAGTACTGCTGGGCAGGGCCTTTTATTTCCTTTCTCCTGCATTGGTTGAGGGAATGTGTTTGGCTGAAAGATGCCTCCCAGGGATAATTCCAAGCGTGTTCCAACTTTTAATTTAAAGGCATTAAAAAAAAAAGGGGGGGGGGGGGGAAAGAGAGAGGGGGGAAACGTATCATTCCTTCCTATTCCTCATTAATGCAAATGTATGTTTGATTTCCCATTTGGGTTCATCTGCCTTCATCTTTCAGCTGCCATTGGTTCTCACTATGCCTTTCTGTGTGTGAGCAGATACCTCCCTAATATTTGAGATCTTTCCTGCTGGAGGTTGTTATCCCCCATAACCATCTTTTTGATAAAGCGAATTGAGCTCCTCTTAGTCCCTTGCAGCAAGGCATTTTCCCCACTGTATCTGGTGGTTTTTGTAATTCTCTCCAGCACCATCTCTAAGTGCTTCTTAGCAACCTTTGAAAAATGTATTTGTGAGAGCTGTTATCAGCACACCAGCACTGGTTTCACTCGGGCAGTGTGAAGTTACAAGGCACATTCTCCATCCCTTTGCATGCGACTAAAGGCTGTACTAGACACTACTGACTACAACCTTCTCTGGGAGCTCACAGTCAGTTACTTCTTTATTAGGAAATAACTCCTTTTTGTATGTGTGCTTTGCTTTCTTTTCTTGTTCTCATGGCACAGAGACTCCCTCACACTTCCCTGCTTTCCACCCACAGCTGGGACGTAGATCTTCCTGCTTTGTTTGCACATAACTCTGTGTTTACATCCATTAAGGTGTTTGGTTTGGACAGATCCAGCGTACCAGGAGGTCTGCAAAGCTCCGTGGAACCTCCTGCTGAATTGCTCTGTGCTTCTTCACCAGCCTTTGTGTTGTCTCTAAATCTTAATGGCAGGGATTTTTATGCTGCCTTGCTGAACAGCACTGGAAAGGCTGACTGGCATCAGGCAATACCCCTGGAACTCTAGGGAAACTAGGCTTTTTGGTTGCCAATTTCCCCGCACTTCCATCTGTCCAGTGTTATGATTTCAGCTCTTTGACTTATTCCCTCCTCCTTTCTCAATCCAATGTGGGTGACTACAGCAACTGTGGAGAAAACAAGCAGTGGGGTGAGAAGGGCTGGGTAATGAAGGGGATGAATGGGGAAAGCACTGGGTTTACAGGTACCAGGTCCATCTGTGTGTGTGTGTGTGTGTAGGTATTACAGTGCAGAGCAGAGAAGCCTGAAGTCTCCTTTAGCACAGCCTGTAATCCTATTAGAAGGATTACTCTGTTGTCCCAGGCTATCTGATCGTGGTAAGAACTCATTTAGGTCAGCTGTTTAGGAAATTTACACACACAAGGAAAAAAAAAAATTCATATAAGCCTCTTGCTCTATTTCATAGGGATCGACAAGCTCCTTTCAGACTTTCCCTGTGCCAGTGATTACATCCCTGCTCTTGTCGTTTCTCTGCATCCCTCTTAAGCCCTCATGTAAATGACTTGCTTTCAGGTTTTTACTTCTGACGGCAGATGTGGATAGACGACGTGGTAGCTGGACCCCAGGTATTTCCAGACCTTGAAAGGATTAGAATTCTAAACAGTAAAGTGCTTTCATTTTTGCTCTCCCTCTGTGCATTTGTGCCCATTATAACTTCAAGAGCGAGGGTATGGGTAAGTCTGATTTGTGGGCAGAACTTAATGAAAGCTAAATCTGGTCTGGCAGGGCCCCAATCAGTTTAATCCCTGGTCTGCTGATTATCAGCAGTGTTATAATTTAATTTGAAGCCTCTGTATTTAGAAGGTCAGTGAAGCACTCCCATGCTTTCGTGTATGGAGAGAAAGCAGGGTGACAGTCGGTTCAAGTGCCTGTCTCCCTCGGTGCTCCAGCAAAGCCAGGTATTAAACAGAGGAGATCTTAAAACAAGGAATAAACAAAGCAGCTTGGGCACAGAAATATAATTATGCAGCCAGGTAGGAGCCCTTAATGTTAGGAAAATTGTAGTGGGAGCCTTCACTTCCCAAACTGGAATAAAGCCATCACTGTCCCAAGCTTTGCATTGTATTTCATAGCCTCCACCCAAATCCTTGCTGCAAAGCTGGGAGGGAGATGTGGACCCAAATCCCACCTTTTTCTGCCAAAACACAGCCCACTCATGAGGGACTACACTCTGGATGTTGGCAGGGCTGAGTCCTATGACAGGCAGTTGAGCTGCTTCTTTCCATCCAGTTGTGCTGTTTCTACCCAGAGGGAAATGTTGTCAATGTACACAGAAAGGTGTGAATCCCTGTTTTTACACAGCATTTTGGGACATTAAGCTCCCTCGGAGGAATCTGCCTGCAGGCTAACAGGGAGATCCACGATTTGCATCTGCCCAGGAGCTCCACATGTCTGGCAGCCCAGCGTGGGTCATGTCTACTCAAGGTGCTGCACACGCTGTAATCCCAGTCGTTTCTGCAGGAAGCAACCAGATCAACTGTGCAACGTGTTTGTGAGGTGGGGACCCTTCCAGAAAGCATCAGACATAGTTTGAATGTGTTATTGTGGATTGAACAGCTGGTCTGGTATACACAGGCTATGTGTTTAGCAACCCCTCTCCTCCTCAAGTACCTTTTTTTCCTCTCTGTGTTGCTCAGAGCAAAGGCCTGGTTGAGAGAGAGTTGGGGCTTTGCCCAAAGTCTTCTCCTCCTCTTCTCCCACACTGAAATTTGAACAGCTGCCAGGTTGAGATCTTGTCAAGGTTGCTCTTCTCTTACACTCTCACAGGGCCTTGGGGCAGAAGAGCTTTTGGTCAGGTGAAAGGAAGTGAAAGGATTCTGTGAGCACGGAATTCCAGGTGCTCACGTGCATTGGAAGTCATTCTTCATTGGGAGATGTCCATTTAGGTGGCAGGTATTTCTCATTTGTACTGACATGCAGGGCCCTTCTGGGGAGTCCTTAAGACATGTTGGTATTCAGGATTTGACAGGGAAGGAGCAGCCTTCTCCATCCCACCACCTATTTTCCTTGGCAGTTGTTAAGGTTTATGGGCTGGTGGCTGTCTGGGAGACCTACATCATCCTTGGTCTTGCTTTTCCTTCCAAGTTAGGGTAGCAATTTCCTTCCATCCTTTCCTTTACCTCCTCACCTAGATGTCTTTTGCTGGATTTATTCTGGTTCTAGAGCATGTTAGATGATCCTTGTTAATTCATGCCCAGCCAACCCTTCCTTTAGCTAACCAGAGTGCTTGCTTTAAGAGTGGAGGTTTTTACTGCCAGATACCTGCTCCCTCCTCTGTGTTTCCAGTGGAGTGCTGGTGACATCCAGTGTCTAGTTTGGCTTATCACTGGCACGCATGTGTCCTATGCTGATATCCCCAGGGGATGCTATAGATCTAAAGACTTGTTTTCCCCCTCAGCTAGTCTGCATTTGAATGAGGAATCATGCACCATGTCGGAGGTGTTTGTGACATCTGTAATTCACACGTGAAGAGAAAGGAACCTTTGAGGCTACAGCTCCCAGGAAAAGCTGCCTTGAAGAGGAGAGGCAACTGTGTACAAAGAGAAAGGAGAACTGAGAAACAAATCAGAGCTTCCATTGGAGATAATGAGAATCTCAGATAGCGACACAGCGTGCAACTTACAGAGCAGTTCTGTCTCTCCACTCCCCAGAGAGAGGCTTAATGGTTTGTAACACTCACAGGGTCACTGCCTCCTTCCTCTCTCTGAAAGCAACAATGGGCCCTGCAGGGAAAAAGCTGGGAAAAGGTGCAGGACCAATGCCACGGGCCAGGGGCACAGGTAGGTCTCCACTCACTGCCCTGGGGCACGTGCAGAGGAATTCTGGCAGGAAGGGAGGCCAGTCCCCATGGCATGGCTGCTGAGCTCTCAGCTGGGATGCAGCCTGGCAAGAAGGACTTGGCTGGAGCAGTAATGGTGGGAGGTCTGATACAAACCTGGCCCAAGTACTCCAGACGTGCGGCACTGGCTAAAGGCAGTATTTACCCTCAAACCTACTTTCCATCCCATCTTGGTAACTGAGGTAAACTCAGGCTGTGCCTCTTAAGCTTTTCTGTCATGGAGATTCCTGAAGCTGTAGAGCTGTTCCTGAGAGAGTAACTAGAAGCCCTGGTTTCTTGGGTCATTACACACAGTACAAAGCACAGGGGAGGGATCTGTCACTGTTGGGCTAGGAGAGACAGCAAATGGACCTTTCCATCCCTAAATGCTGTGATTTTCTCCACTCCTCATTTCCTTTATGAGATCCAGCCCTGAATGTAGTTGCTGCTCCTGCAGCTGTGTGCCCAACCCTGGGGGCAGAACATGCTGCTGTTCTCATTCCCAGCACCCTCTCTCTCATTTCCGACATCCTATTAGGAAATAGTCCTTCCTCAGCAGGGTTCAAGGGTCACAGTTCGGTGTGAGTGCAAGAGAAGCCCTTGAAAGTCAGCTTTACTCTTCAGCAGTTTACAGATACCTGAACTGCAAATGGTGGGTCTGGCCTTTAAAGAAACAGAATTTTGCCGCACATTAATGAACCTGGGACGGACTGTGCCTCTCCTTGCTTTGAAAAACATATGAGAGGAAGGCGAGTGTTTTGATCCCTGAAGGGGTGAAGGGGCCCTGGGCTGAGCTGTCAAAACCGCTTGCTGCAGGACATATTCTGTAACTTCTGTAACCATCTCCCAGGTGGTCCTGTTCTCCCTGGCCCCTTCTGGTGCAAGAAGTGCAGAGGAGCAACATATTTGCCTGCCCAAGGCCAGAGGCAGCTGACTCCCAGCAGGATGGTTTCCCTGTCATCTCGCTCCGTCGATCTTGGTTTATGCTGTTTGTTTTCTTTAACTGAATATTTTATAAATTAACGTGATTTCTGCATAATGTTTATCTTTCTCTCTGCAAGCCTTTATGACCAAGACAGCCTGGAGTGGGCTAATTAAAACACTGAACCATGGCTGTGTCCCTGGCCAAGAAGTGAGACGACCGTATAATGTACATGGTGCTGATACGGATCTGGGAGCTGGCGGAGCAGAGCACCAGAGGATCCGTCTGTGACCATCAGTCTTACTTAAGGAGCCTTTTCTATTCATTGCTGTTGAGGTCTGTCTCTTCTCTGCCTTAAGTGGATGCTACGATTAGGACCCTCTGGGTGAACATCATCCTTCCAGACACCTGCGCTGCCAGTGATGCAGTCAGGTACTTGTGCAGGCGTCAGTGAGAGCTCCCGGAACGCAGAGGCGAAGCTGCGCACCCTGATCACCTGGAAGGGCTTTTCCTCTGCACTTTACGGGTGAGCACTGCCTTGAGAAGCAGCTGAAGTTGTCTCCCTGTGCCCTAAGATGGGGAGCTGTGAGTGGCATGTTCCCGCTTATCTCCCTCACCAGAGACAAGGCTGAGCTGCAGCTTTTCCCACTCCGGGTGCACTGAGGAACCGGGAGAGCTGTGCCGGGGGGGCTGGAGGCGTAGGAGTTAAGCCTTCTGTGTTCAGCTCTGAGGAAGTCTTAAGGGGACTTTTCAGAAGGCTGCCTCCTTCCTCTACAGGCCTTTTTTCACTATTGTTCTTTCAAGATAAAGAACTTGGCTCTGTAAAGAAGTAAGCCAAGCACTGTTTTATTGCTACCAGCTGAATAGTAAAAAAGCCAAGCATAACCCATTTGCTGTTGTGCAGTGGTTAAAATCCAGCTCGGTACTTTGCATTCCAAGACATCCTGCCTCATCCTTTTTCATAGATTTCCTGCAAGCAGTAAAAATATCTTGCAAGTGACTTACGCCCAACCACAAAAGCCCCCATGTAAATATGCTGGTGCTCAGTTACAGAAGGGAAAGCGTTGCACAACAGCGGCTTTAGGAACCTTTGTTTAATTTAAATGAGGTAATTGCTTTCTTCATCTGTAAAGGCACTCTAATGTTAACCTCAGAGTGCAGGATGGTTACCTGCACAAACAGATTCAGATCACAGCCAGGCTGGTGTTAATGCCTTAGGTCTTAACTGAACAGAAGCCTCCTCTGGGCATGGTCTTTTTGAATGTTTGTGGTTACAAACTGTGTGTGCCTTTATCTGCAAGTATCTGACTCCTTCACTACATAACAGGCATAGGGCCCAGAGCAGGTGGGTATCAAAGCTTGTTTAATGAACTAGTTCTCCTCCTTCCTTCTCTGTGGTCATCTTTATCTCTGCTGACCCATGTTCCTATGCTGAACCTTGTCATTTTGGCAGCCTTCCTCTGTAGGACAGCAAGGAATATTCTGTATTTACACTGGCACTGAGAGGGTGGACAAACTGGGGGCCTGGAGGAGGAGACTGGAGGCAGAAGCTCTTCAGGGAAGCAAGGAGAGACTGATAGGATCGATGTCCTGAGCCTGATTCCTGTGAAGCTGTAGGCTCAGAACGAGAGAAACCAACCAGAACTGTGATGGATGAATGGCTCCCAGTGAACTGGGACAGTGGGAGCTGCTCTGTTTAAACTCGTTCCTTGCCCTCTACAATGTCCTTAAGGTCCCTCCTGGATACCCTTAATATATATTGATGGGTACAAATTCTTCCTCTCACATTACACTCTCTTCTCATTTGGCTTAATTTCCAGTACAGACCTGTCCGGCTCCCTGTTCTATTTTCCATTTACCAGGAGTGACTACAAACAAATCTTCTTGTAAGATCAGCAAATCCAGTCCACTTTTCAGCTTGTCCTTCCCCTCAAGCACGTCTGTATCACAGTTTGAGCTGAGCTTTTATTACTCCTGACAGCTGGGGTTGTGGTCTCTACAGAATGGTTTCCCCAACCCCTGTGAGCCCTCTGCCAAAATTAGAGCTAGCTGTTCTCAGATTTAACAGCCTCCAGTTCCACACACAGATTTCTAGCATCCCTGGCCCAACACCCATTCCTGCCATAGCTCACCTTGTCAGCACTGGGAGCAACCTAACACTCATTGTTTCAACCTGACCCCACTCTTTGCCTTTAAAAATCTACAAATAACCTTCTTTCCAAGATGCCACTGGTAATGCCACCCATGAGCAAGAATAATGGTAGGAAAATAAGTTCACCAGGCTGTTTTCTGTCATTTTTTTTTCCACATGAGAGACTTGAAGTGCATTTGTGGTTTTATAATTCATGTAAAGCTAAGAGGAGGAGCCGCAAGTGTGACTCTTAACAGGGAAACAGCAGTTCTGCTTCTCACAGTTTGAACCCAGCAAGATGCATTTCTGACTGTTGTCCTTCTCGCAAAAACTCTGACGGCCAGCAGGACTGGGCTTCTCTGCCTGGAGTGGAGGTAGTCAGGGTGTCTCCGTGGTGTACATGGAGAAGAAAACCACTGAACCCTTCAGAACCTATTCCACCCAAAGGTTTTGGCTGTAGTTGCAGCAAGCAAGGGTTAAAGCTGTTGGTGAGGTCCCCAGCTCTTTGGTGTTCACCACTTCCTTAGGCAGATGGGGAAAGTTTTGGCAATCTTGCTGTGGTGCTGTCATTAGCATGCGTTCATTTCAAATTAATTAAAAGCGAAGATGAGATTCCCAAACTCATTTAACTTCCTAAGCTTTGTTCTCCAGGGATTGATAGTGGAAAAACAGCTGGAGACCCAACGTGTCCTTTAGAAAGGGATGAAATGCAGTTAATCCTGGTTATATCAAAGGGAGCAGAAATGAAAAGTAAATTCCCACTTGAAAAGAGGTTTTTTTTTCCCCTCTGTGCATTTTCCCCACTCTGTTTTTCCATACAAGAACTTTCTTGCCCAGGAAGGTTGGAAGATATTTGTAGCCCTGGTTGTTTAAATATTAATCTGTACTTTAAGATTCGTTTGTGTGCGCGAAAGAGAGAGACAAGTGCAGTGGAAATTTTACAAATGTACATTCTCTCCGCTGGACAGAGCTGCTCCAGAGCATGCAGTGATGTTAGTCAGAGCCAGAGATGTTATATGCTTTGACAGGACCAGTCTATTATGGGTTTCAGGAGTACTAACCTGCAGCAGCCCCACAATATTACATGGGGTGTTTGGGACCGGAGTTGGCCTAAAAACCACTCGTTGCTGTCCTAACCCGGAAAAATTGCCTTCCTGAGCTGAAAGTCTTTTCAAAAGTGATATCTGTGTTACATAAGGGAGGGTGTTTCTTCTGTAAAGAGAGGAAGCACAGATCAGGCTGAAAAGGTGGGTTCCCAAGGTGCTGGCTCTGAAGAAAGAGGTGTCTGAACATTTTACTTGGCAATTGAAATGTATGAGTTGAGATTTATGTAAATCTGGAGTCAAACTCTGCTCTTTCCCTCGCCAAACAGCCTTCCCTGTAGCTGGTTATTATTTGGAAGCAATTTTGCTCTCTGATGATTCAGTGAGGGAAGCTTGCTGAAACAAAACAGAAGTGAACTGCAGAATAGTTAATATTGTAGAACAGCACAGAAGGCACATATCATCTTTACTTTTTGGGTCTGAGTCCCCAGTCAAGGCAGCTAAACCTCATCCAGCCAGGGGAGGGTTGCAGTATCTATGGATTGGCTCTTCATTCATGCCCTGGCACTGAACATGGAGATCATGTATTCAACTAATCACAAGCAAGCTCTAGCCCAAGAAGGTAAAAATCCACAATCAGCCTTGTGAAAACATTTGAATAATGAATAAATAGGAGAGAGATGACAATTTATGCCGAGGAGAAGCAAGCAAATATTTTCACTACATTTTTATTCATCTTCCATTAATTGGCATTTTCCACTAAGGTAGAACGTGAAGGCTGGAGAGCCAAAGATCGTGGAACTGAGATTTGGGATGTCCCAGTAGCAGCGGTTCTGGGCACAGGCAGAGCTGCTGTGGCAGCATCATTCTGGTGCTGTGGGATGTGATGGAGCTGCGCTGAAGCACTCACTGTATGAGGAAGTTTTCATAGCACCTGCCCACGGTCTGCTCGGCTACGTCCCACACACATCTCAGGCTTTCACACGTAGCTTTTGCGGGTCTGCAGCTCTTCCAAGCAGATATGAATGATGGAGGAAACGAGAATTTCCTCAGAGAGCAGTGAGTTAATTAATGGCTCCAAAGCACATCATTATAGCAATGAGCTGATGCATTAGAAATCACTTCCAACCAGCGACTGAAGGTCATATCCACGTGCCACGGACCTTGCACGAATGCCCACAGTTTTCCCCATCTTCAGTGAATGTGGTGCATCGTTAACTGAATTTGGAATTCAGACCTTTAAAGTGAGTGGGCATAGAAGCCACACTCCTGAGGTGTTTGAAATAAACCCTGCATCTACTGCGTGTCTGAGCTCTGTGCCTAAATAGGTTCCGGTGAGCTCCCTAGGGCTTTGGAGAAGCCTTTCCAAGTGGCTGTGAGTCATATCCCACTTCATCCTTCAGGTACTGATGTGCACTGTTTGTTTGTGAGTTCTCCTTTTATTTCTGTAAATCAAATTGGGGTTTTTTGGGGAAAGGCAAGCGCTGGCTTTGTTGTCAGATGTAACTGGTCTACAGCTGCTTGTTAAAGCCGAGCTGTTCTTCCTCGTGGCTGTATCACGGAGAAGCACCAGTGGGCATCGCTTCCTGTGATGGAAGTGCCTCCCATTGCAGGCAAAAGGGCATGAGGTGTTATTAGGGAGACTACGAGAGGAGAGGAAAGGGAAAAGTAGAGAAGAAGCCTGTCCTAATTTTGACCGGCTAGATGCATCCATTTGAATGAGGGCATAAATTTGCTGAGCAGACTCACGGTTTCACTGGTTCAACTGCGTCTTCCTCCTGCCCAGCTGTTTCTTGTGGCTGAAGGACTTGGGGAGGATAAAGGCTTTATATCTCCTTTCAGTGGTTGTGTTTCATTCTGCCTCATTTATGATATTTTCATTGGAAATAAGTTTATTTCCACAGTGCAGGCTTTGTTTGACAAATGTTAATTTTATAGTCTTTCTGAATCCTGTAGAGAATGGCAGGCCACCTAAAATCTGAGGTGACTTGAAAATTGCACTAATGAGCAGTTGCCTTCCTTTTAGCAACACAAGTAGAACTTCCAGACATTTTTCTTGAGACCAAATGTATCACAGTGCCTGACTCTGCTTAATCCAAATAAAAGTAGACTCCTCTTGTAAAGCTAAAGTGGATTTGGAAGTGCTCCTGAAATGTGAGAAGGAATAGATCAAACTAAAGTATAGATTTCTGGATGGGGTAAGCTGAACTGGGAGCATGCACTGTTAGACCTTCAGGACCTCTGTACCTTTTATCTTTGGTTTGAATCCATCTCATCTTTCCAGCAGTCTTTGATTTCCCAAGTGAATAAAAGTTCCAAATGTCACATATCTGAGGACTGGCATGAAAGGCAGTTTAAAAGGTCTTATTTTGGAGCAGTAGGAACCACATGCATCCAGCATTGAACAGCTCCCACATGCTGCAGCTCCATTTAATTGCTGAAATCAGAGATGTTGGGAATGGATTTCATCTGAAAGTCTGATCTCCTAAACTGAAAGGCATAGGACAGCATTTGCTCATCCCCTGGAGATGCTGCCAGAAGTCTGTCTCTGATTAGCAATGTTAATGGAGTATTAACATAAGCCACGCCAGCAAGGGAAACTGTAGAACACATTATCATCAGGAGAGCCAGCTGTGTACAGGCGTGTAAAGATGATGATAAATGTAGTTTGTGGCTTGGGGAGCTGGTTGCTGAACTGCTGCATCCCCTAATCCAGAAGGAATGGAGCGGGGATGGACACACCAGCCTGCTGTTCTCTGTGCCGTCGTACCAAAGAGCGATGCAGCAGGCAAAGAGAAGAACAGATGTTACCTTCATAGGGAAAGGGAGATGAAGGGGACTTCCCAGCCAAGCCAAGACTTTTGCTGTCACAGGTTGAATACTTTTGGCTCAGCCCCATCTTTCAGCTGTTTAGGATTTTGCCTTTTGCAACGTCCGTGGAAGATTGATCCAGGATCTAAATATTGTGATGTCTCTGATTTCCACTCTAAACATCTCCAGAGATACTTTGCATTATTTGTTCTTGTTTTGTAGCTTTTTTTCCCCTCTTGACTCAGAATACGTGAATAGTCTGGTCTGAGAGTGAGGCTCAGAGATGTTGTAAAGATGCTTGTTTCCTTTATTGCCTTGGATACTTCATTGTCAAATATTGGCCATACAAGTCCTACAAATCCTCACACACTTGCCCCACCATATCCCTCAGGATGTCAATACTTTCGTCTCTGATTTTGTACGTGAAATCCAGAACCTTCGAGGGGGCAAACTCAGTACATCTGACCCATAAATTGTGGTGTTTTCTGCTTTGCCACGTGGAGAAGAGTAGTGAGCTCTAGATCAGCTCAGGAGTGAAATGCTTGTGCTTCAGTGTGACAGAACCAACAGGAGCTTTGCAAGACGGGGCTGGAGCTACTGGCACAAGGTTGTTTGCACAGTTTCCTGGTGGAGCCACACATTTCACCCAATGACCTTTTTGACATTTTCCTGGTTTCCCTCCTCCAGGAACACTTCAGCAGTGAAGTGCCATACTCTGCTGAACAAACTTGGCATCTCATCAAGCTGACTTATTTGGTATGTATTTACACTTGTAGACTTTAGTACTCTCCTGGCAATTGAGCTTCCTTCCTGCCTACATAAATATGATTTCATTATTAGCTTTGTTTAGTTGTTGTTGTGCATCTGTGTGCTTTCCTTTCCAAAACTGCCAAAGAGAATTGCAGGTGCTGATCTCAATTTGCACCCAAAGCATCCTGAACTCTCTACCCCACCTGCCAACTCTAATAATGAGCAACACTCTTGACCTCCTGCCTAAAACAACCCACAAAAACTCACCCCAGTAATTCTTTACACTGAGGAGCCAGTAAATTCTGTTAGAGCTGCAGCCTGTGGTTTTGTTTGTTTGAACTTAGACAAAAGTATTGGGTTTGTCTCAAAGGTACTTTTCTGGCTTTTCCCTCTTGCGCTTGGATCTGCAGTGTTTACTCAAAACACGGTCTGAGCCAGAGAGGTTGCCTTTGCACAAAGGGCCCCGAAGTGCGTGAGATTTGTCCTGTTTGAGTTCTTGTGAAGTGCACGAGAAGGTGTTATGAGCACGATCTGGACAGGAAATAAAGCTCTTATTCCCACCATAAATGCTGTCTAGTGGAGCAGGTCAGACGAGAGATCTCATACAATTGCTCATAGTGTTGAGCCCTCCAAGGGTGCTGGCAGCCTCAGATCCCACTGATAGTAGTGGCTGGCCATGCTGATCAGGCTTTGTAGAGGCAGGTGAGGACTTCCAAAATGCCTTGTTGCATGACAGGCTAACTTCTGCTCAGGGGAAATGAAGAGCCAGTGGTTGGATCTCCACTTCCTTTTGCAGTGTAGGCACTGCTTGGCTGTTTCTGGCCCAGGCACTGCCAAGGCACCTGGCTTTGGCACCTCAACAAAGAGGCAGATGAGCTACAAGCACACAACCTTCCACAGTTCTGAGTTAAACCAGCTGCTGTGCTTTTAGAAAGGAAGGAGGCAGTTTCTGCGCAACCTCTGGACAATTCCTGTTTACTGGAAACTAACCACAAGGCTCCTCTAAGCCCCTACATCACTCTCATTCACGACACCTTTGCTGGTTGGAAAAAGATATATTTGTATGCACTGAAACTGTGCTAATGCCAGAGGTCTGTACATGCATTATCTTCTCTGTGATCTCACATCCCATGTACCTGTAGTTCTCTCCAGGGAATCTCAGAGTCAGAGGAGAACTGTAGGAAGTGTGGCATTCACTCACTTCATGTTCAGCCTTTTCTGGGCAAAAAATACTGCAGGTGACCATCACTTGAATGATTCTTCTAGACATTCTTGCAAGCTTTTGCGATGTTCTTGCAGAGGAAAATATTTCCTGCGTATTTCTTGGAATTAATTTCTGCTCTGAGTCCCAGGACTATGTTTGAATTAGAGTAATTTTTTTTCTTCTAGAAAAAACCACAATCTCACTTTACCAGGTGGGGACCTGGCACTGCAGGGGATGGGGAAGCTGCTGGAATGAGGGTAGATTTGTTTTTCACCTGGGAGGAGGCCAACAGGAAAGGTTTTATGAGATGAAGGAGAGACAAAGAAAGAAAGTGAAACCAAGCAGTCAACTTGGTAGCTGCAATCTTTGATCTGTGTCTGTCTGCAAACAGCATCACAGCTCTGTGATTAGATGTACATGCTCATTATGTGTTGTACTCTCCAAGCAGGCCTTGTAAATACAGCACAACGTATTCTGCTTCCTTCTGCCCAAATATCTTTTTTCATCTATATTGCATTAAGACCTTGAGGCCTATCATCAGGGAGAGAAAAAATACAATTTTCTTATTGTACAATGCATTTCATTCCCAGCTGCTGTATTAAATTTATTCCTATTTGAAGTGGTGTCTGTGAGTATAAATCATTTAAGTTTATATGTTTTTGTTGCTGTGGCAACTGTTTGACTAATTGAATTCCAAAGTGTCTCTCCGTATTTCAGAGCTACGATAAAGGGCACACAAATTCTTAGCAGCAGGAGTCTGAAATGAGGAGTTGGGGTGGAGGGGGTTGTCAGGCAGCCCTGTCAAAATGACATGTCCTCAATCTCCTGGGCACAGGCTTGGCAGTGGTACCTTTGGCAATGGGTGAGGAGGAGGGCAAGGGCTGGGGAGGAGCCAGAGCTACCTGTGAGCTCTCACTGTGAGTACCATGCTCAGAAATGTTCTTCATGCCCTTAGCAGGACGGATAAGGCATGGAAGGCCTCTGAGTTTGGCATTGGGAAGATCATGTTTTGCCTCTGTGTCTATTTTCCCCATAATTCATCAGTTCTCAGTGGACATGAAGTGCTGGTGTGCTTCATGGTTATAAAAAGCCCAGGTTGTAGTAAGTTCCATCTTCTTTCCATGGGGACTTGGAATGAGCTCCTGGGGCTCATCTACTGTCTGGGATTGTGCATGTGTTCCTAAGGGACTCCTTTCCCTTCAGTTTTTAGCAGGAAAAGGCTCCTCAGAGCTATGCCAAAGGACTAGGGAATACTGGAGTGTCCTGAATCTCTCCAGGGACAATTCCTACCCCGTTCTCTCACTTTTTTTTTTCTTTTTTTTTTTTTTTACAGCTGCAAAGCAAAGGTAGTTATCCTCCTAGACTGAGGCAGGAGGACAGAAGCACTAAAAGTTAACTCTTTGCAAGGGAATTGTCCTAGGTGGATGGAAAGAGCAATTCCTTTGCAAGCAGAATGTTCCAGACAGGAACTGACCTGCTTATGCTATTCCCAGCTTGGTCTGGCAACTCCTGTTAGCCTGGAATGGGCTCCTTCTTCTGTGTGTTAATTATGTAGGTGTTTATTACGGCCACAAAATGTTAACAGAAAGCCTAATGGAAATCATGCTGGCTAATGAGAAGCTCCTGAATACCTGCTGCTTTTCTCTGGGAATAACAGTAGCCACAATTCAACAGGAAATAATTTGTCCCATTCCTGCCCTGTGCTTTTACCTCGTGATTACATCTTGTTGTTAACCTTTCATCTGGCTCTCTCTGCAACCTGGGGGAAGGCCAGGACCTCTCCCTTCCCTCTGCCCAGAGGGCATGCAGGGGTCTGCTTGCCTTCCCTGCTTTCTAAAGGGTAATCTGTGAAGGGTTTTATGGAGCTTGAAAAGGTCACAGGGAGCCCTGAGCAGATCCAGTCCTTCCATTGTCCACTTCCCACATGGGATGCTGTCCAGCCTGGGGCAAGTGCCTGTGGCCTGACAGCCTTCTCAGCTGCTGCTTATTTTGGTGGGGTTTTATTCCCAGACCCTTAGATGCTCCACCAGCTGCTGCGTGCTCCTGAAACCACCTTACCTTGGGTAGGCAAGGGCAAACAGCAACAGGTACTGAGATGGGGCAGAACAGGGTGACTCCAAGGGAAGTCGGTCAAACTGTGATTTTCTTTTTTTCTTTATTGCATTTTTAACCAATTTCAAAAGGTCTTTATCACATAAATGCCTTAAATCAATAATAAAAGGGAACCTTATCCATCAGAGTGCCTGGCCGGAGCTAACGTGGCAAATCATCAGCTGCTGGTTTATTATTCTGATGCTGAGAAAAAAGGGAGCTGTGTTTGAGAAGGGCTGAGGTGAGGCCTGGTTTGGGACCCCAGAAAGCAGCAAGAATGAATAGCTAGTGCAGCATTTACAGGGAAGAGAGCAAACTCCTGTTGGACAAGAGGAGGAGAAGGCAGAGGAATGATGGGTTGGAGTAGGGGGTACATGTGGGGTGGGGAGGGTGTCACGCTGGGAGGCTGCTGGTGAGAAAGTGGTTGTGGGCTGGATTGGGGGTGGGATGTGTTGACTTTTGTGAGAAAGGGTGGATTTGCTTATGACCAAAGTATATTTTTGTGTTCGCCCACATGAGAAGAGCGCATACCTCTAACTTCCACAGGGGAGAAAAATGTCCTTTAGGAAAAAAAAAAAAAACCAAAATGAAACAAAAAAAAATTTTTAAAAAGCCCAAACTCAGAAGGCAACATCCACTGGAGATACTGGAAAGCTGCATGGCTGAAGCTGTGAATGAAGTAAGAGACTCTCCTCACCAGGCTATACGGGAACTCCCAGTTGGGACCAAGTTTCACAATTTTTTCCCTCGTGGGCAGAAATTGAATGCTTCTGTCTTTGCCTGCCAAAAATAATAATTGAAAAAAAAAAGTGGTCTTACTGCTGCAGGAAGAGCCAAACATTTCCCTCGTGGGCTGTCTGAAAGAACAGTTGTGAAAACACCAGATTTCACTGTAAAGGTGGGATTTCTCAACGGTGAGGAGCTGCAAATGAGGCATGTTGCAGGGTCCATATGGAGTTGCTGGTAGGAACTCAATACCAGGCTCTTGGAAGCATTTCAGAAGAGGCTTTTGGGAAACAGCAGAAAAGCAGTTCAAATGACTGGCTCTCAGTGATACACAATGCTGTAAAAATAGCATCTGAGCATCTTCTGTCACCTGGGCACTGGTACCCAGATCCTGCCGAGTGATTTCTCTGGCATCCATTCTCCCTGCCTTGACTCTAACGGGTTGTGCAGATTATTTTATGATCAATAAATATCCAGGCAGACACTGTGAAATTCCAATCAGAAAAATTTACAACATTAAGGCAGATATTGTATAGCAGGATATAAATAAATAGAAATTGTCAGTCAAATTTCTGGCAGCTGGAGTCTGGTGTCAGTTGCAGTAAATTAAGTGTTACTTCACAAATCATCTTTATGGTTTTTTACAGTAAGTGTATCTGTGCAAAGAGGGGTTTTTTTTCAGCTTGCAACGGTAAATATCCCCTGGTCCCTGTGATTTCAGCATGAAGCCTGGAATCAGGGGGAAGCAAGTGACAGTGGTGGATTTTGCCACAATCCTGAGTCTTGTTCCCAACCCCAAGGTTAGAGTCGAGTTTGGGTGCTGAGCAACTCAAGCAGCAACAAGCCAACAACATGACAAGAGACTGGATCCTTTTAAGCCAAGGGGAAATTTCTGCACTGTGGGAGGGCTGGTTGATGTAATGGTGCAGAGACCCACCAAGAGGGGAGGATGAGGATGGACTCCTGTTGTCTCTGTCAGGATGAAGGGAGCTGTGGTTGTGTAGGCTGTACCTGGAGGTAAGTGGGAAGGATGAGTATGAGATCAGTATGGAGATCCTCATTTACTGTCGTTGGGACAACATTTTACCTGCAGATTATTACCTTGTGTTAACAACTCTTACACTTGCTGGCCTGACCAGCAACATAAAATCCCTAAAACATCGCATGAAGTTTTCTGTACCGTTGGGATAGCTGAAAACTGCATAAATTCTAAGTGTCAGACTTCTATGAATTAAAGCTGAATGTTCAACATGGAACAAAGAGGAGAGGAGGACCTGCTGGTGGTAGTTTTGTACTTTATTTGAGAAGAGAGAGCTACATAAACTATGTCAGGAAGGTACAGGTCTACACACAGTTTCATCAATCAATAAATGGAGTTGTTAACATAACACTGAGGATATGATACTTTGAAGAAGACATAGACACATGACCAAGGAGTATTTACAGCTCTTAACATACAATATATTTATACTTGAGAGAGAGATTCGTGTGCATCTGTGCACACAGGTACCACCGTGCACACACGGCGCACGCACGCGCACACGTAAATAGGTATAAAAGGCTTTAAAAAAAACCTTACGTAATTCAAGAAATGAGTCTGCCTGTCGTTTGCAGCAACTGACTGTTTTCAAGGTGGAAAAATGGTTCCAGTTCGTGGTGGTCTGGAGCGGAGGTTTCGGTTTGAAATCTCTGTTCTGCATCGGTCACTGGCTGAACCTGAAGCAGGCGTCCGGTGCGTGGAACGCTGGGGTGGGGTGGTGACAGGGGATGTGTGAGGTGAATGACAGGGAGGGCAGTGGAGTTATGGGAAAGAGGGGATGCACAGCCTCTGGGGCTGGGGCAGTAACACGGAGATGAAAAAAATGACCTTTGGTGATGCCATTAAATCATCCTTTATACTAAACATAAATTATCGACACAGTTTTAAAAAAATAATTTTCTGTTTCATTTCAAGGCTGGGGAGAGAGGAAGGGCCAAAGCAGGGCAGGAAGGAAGGGAAGGTCTGGGGAGGGTAAATACCTCAGCACTTTAACAGGTCCCTGGACCTCACTGCAAATTCTTAATTTAAAAACTCTTCATGTAAGTGTGACTAACGCCGTATCAGTCATCCCCTTCCAGGGTAGCAGCGTGCTTGATGCACACAGTGTGGCAGGTAGGGGGCAAGGAGGGACCCTACCTTGGCCAAAACTCAGATCAGAGTTCCTCATCCTCTGAGTTGGAGCCAGTGGAGGTGGGGCGGGCAGGCGGAGATCATGACCTCCTTGCTCTCACCAGATTCTCCCTTAAGGGGTAACCTGGCTTCTTCCCAGCAGGGGAAAATGGTGAATTTGGTTTGGAGAAGGGGAGACCGAGGTTTGGAGAAGGTTGAGAACCATCAATTCAGTTGCGAAATGGCAAATAGGATTCAAAAGGTGCAAAAGAAGCCCCAGACTGAGCAAACGTGGATTGGTGCATAGTATAGAAAAAAAGTCTGCCAAATAAAAGAAATCAATTCAGCGTAGATCACCAGAGGATTTGTTTTCTGCTCGTGCAGACTTCCCGTGACATTAGCAGAGATTAAAATAAGCTGTTTTAAATAATAGTAACAAACACAAATGCCATCAAAATGTCTTTCCTCTGAGCTGTAGCCCCATCCTCCTCTCAGTACCAGCTCGCCTGCCAGAGAGAGCTGTGGAGCAGCACCTTCTGGGGGCCAAGCCTGCCTGCACTGCTGAAGGGCAGCTCAGCTGGGAGGAGGAGGAGTTTCCTGGAAATTAAGTCTACCCTTGCAGATTTCTGGAAGGTGCATGGGGGTTTTTTGAGGCCAGCACAGGAAATCAGGGTGATTTTTCTGCTTAGGCCATCACACTGCCACACAAACCACTGATAAACAGCACTGCTTCAACACACAAATCTTGGAGGAATTACCAGAGGCAAGTGCACAGTGCAGCCCCTAAAAACATTCCCAAACACAGTCTGAAGACCCCAAGACAGCCTTGACCCAAGAAAGTTGTGTATCCTCAGTCTTTACCTGGGGAAACCTTGCCTCCTTGCCTGACCCAGAAGATTCAGGGGGAGTTGCAACATTCATGGAAAGCTAAATAAATGCTGATCACTTGCCTGCCCAAAAATACTTCATTTCTCTTGAAATAACTTATGTAAAATAGCACTTCATTAAGACAAGGTGGGGGAGGGGGAGGTAATTTAGTATAGTTATTTATTTATTTTTGTTCTGCTTTAAGCCTATCTATGTAAAGCTCTCATGCAAAAAATTGCCTTCCAGTTTAGCTGAAAATTTAATGGACACTTTTGGAAAAAAAAGAATAGAAAACCTAAAAAAAAGAGCCAATTCTCCTTCACACAAGGAATTAGATGGCTGTGGGGGTTCAACAGGAGGATTGAGGGGAACTAAAACAATTTAGAATTGGTGCTGAAACCAGAGCTGTCAGAGAGCAAAACAAATGCAGTTAAAGTTACGGTGTTTGTCAGGTTTGAAGCAGAGAATGAGGGCCTGGAAGAAGCCCAGCAGAACCAAAGGTTTGGAGAAACCTTCAGGACTCATTCAGGTGAGCACACATCATTTTGTAGGGACTCTTTCCTCACATCTACAGTTCTTCCCCAACCAGGGCTGTCTTCTGCTTCACCACAGTTCCTGTCCGACTTTCACCACCCTCATGGTCCCTGACCCTTCACTGGGAACCCAGTCCTTGTCCATTTCCTTCCTCTCCCTGTGTCCCAGCAGGCTCCTTCGATCCCTCCTCTTAGCATCATTTGTTCTCTAAGCCCCTTATTGAATCGTCTTTGCCATCCCTTGCAAGCTCATCCTTTCTGACTTCCAGACAGTCCCAAGCATCAGAAGTCTGGCCTTAATTCCTCACTTCCAGTATTGCTACTTACGAGTTTTGAAGTCTTGTGTCTCAGGCACTTCCCAGTCCTCTCTGTCTCTGAGTGTCCATCCACATATTCCATTGTAGTAACTTCCAGCCACAGCTGGGGAGTGTGTGGGAGGTGGGATACAGAGGAAACTGCTTCTAGAAGGAAGCATATGTTGAGTGGGGGGAATAGCCCAACTTCCTGGCCTACTTTTCCAGCTCGTCTTCTTCACACTAAGTTTTTCAGGGATGTAATGAGCCTGCATGCTCCTAGCCAACAGCTTCTCATCACAATGAAGAGGTCCAGATGTTCAACCCTAATTTGAGGGTATTTCTTCCTTAGTATGATCCAGGAATACCTGTGGGATGAAATCCCAAATACGCTGGCTGAATAAGAGGAGCACTGAGACACTTGCCTTTTTTTCTCTGTGAGATAAGACCGCTTCTCCATTTGGGGCCTTGCCTGCACGGCTCTTCATCTTTGTCTTACTCTTCAAGGCCAGGATGGACAGGGCTTTGAGCAACCTGGTCAGGTGGAAAATGTCCCTGCCCATGATAGGGGAGTTGACACTAGGTGATTTTTAAGGTGTCTTCCAACCCAAACCATTCTATGATTCCATGATTCTGACAACCCTCCACTACACAGCAATGTGGCCTCTTTTTTCTTGTGGATTAATGTGAAAATAAGTTTCAGTGGCCACAGTGTCATTTATATGTCCCTTACTTGCAATTTTCCAAGAGATTTGTCTGTTTACCCTTTACCAGCAGTAAATATAATTGATTGCTGAAATCTGAATCACATGATGCTTCCAATAAAATAAGGATTCTGTTTCTAAAGGGCTACCAGTGTAATATCTCTCCATTTGTCAAACTGTCCCAATGGATGAGAAGATAAGAACCTTTCACAGTCCAAATTAGAGATGGAGCCTTCATAGGTGGAACACTAGTGCAGGAAAAAGTGGGGCAGAGAGTTTAATTCCGAAGGAAAAAAATGGTTCTCTCTTGCATCGGAATGTGTTTTAAATCATCCCTCCTCCATCACTTGAAAACAAGATACCAGATAATGATTTCTCACCCGAAAAAAACATGGGAGGAACGAACGAAGGGTGAGACAGCAGTTCCCTGGGCAGTGTGGGCATGATCCCCTCAAAAGCGGGGTTCCTTCATCCAAGGCGGGCCTCCTCCTCCAGCCGCGGCCGGAGCGCCGGGCCGGGCCCTGCGCGGGCGGTGCCGCTGTCCGCGGTGCTGATCCGCAGGGACGCGGCTCACGACGTCTGTCCGTGTGCCGAAACCTCCATCTTCTACCGAGAGACTGGGGACCGAACTGTTTCAGGCCCTTTGTGAACACTGCTTGCACCAATTAGGGGTAGTATTTAAAAAAAAAAAAAAAATAAAAGAAAGGCCACACCAGGCACTCGCTACTGAAAGGTGCTGGGCTATAAAATTGTTGTATCATCCAGCCGGATCTGGTCTCTCTCATCCTCTCCCAAATCTGCCTCTTAACTTCAGTTTCCAGGAAGGCCATAAGCCAGGATTTGTTCTGTATTAGCAGGAGAAGGAGAAAAAGGAAATTAAAAGTGAGAGGAGGTTTGTAGGATATAGAGCTGCTCTTGTCCTGGTGGCCAATGTTCTTGGATGCCAGGGTGAATATTCTGAGTCTCTTCTCATGTACAGCAGTGGATTTTCTTGTATTATAAACCAACCACTGTCTTTTCTGATGTAATGTTTGTTGGTTTGGTTTTTTTTTTTTTCTCTTGTAGCATTTCTCTTTCTCTCTCCTGCCGTTCTGCTCCTAACATCTGTTCAGTGCCTCTCAGAATCTACAGCCTTTACCGACTTCAAAGTCGTGGGTCTTCGACGCCTTCAACGTTTAGCCTGGAGTTGCACAAGGAGGTTCAGTTACACAAGAACAACAATTCAGTCTCTTGCTGATTTCTACTGTTTCAATCTAGCTACATAAGAATGAGGCTGGACTGGAACGGGTCACAGCCGGAATCAATCCCAACCATCTCTCCAGCAATCGGAACAACCTGCTGGGAGCTGAGTAACGGCTGAATTCTTGGTGAGAGAAATTACAGGCATAAAAACAAAATCAAATATACTCTTGTGCTCATTCAACATTTCAAGGCATATTTATAGGTACTGCTGTATGGCATCTTAAATATCGGAGTTTAAAAAGAAACTGGATCACTGCTGTTGGGGAAAATAATTTTTCTGTTCTGTCACTTTCACTATCTCTGCCCCTGATGAAAAAGGGAGAGAAAGACACTGAATTACACACCCATTCAGCCCGTCATCACTTCTTTGGGCTGTTTGGATAGCCCTGGGAAGGAGCTGCGTGAGATAAGGAGATCTGAAGGTCATCTGAAGGTCATCCCTCAGAACTGGAGTAGGAAAAAGAGAGCTGGGCAGGACTCTGCTCAAGAAAAGCTGGGGATTTCTTCCTGTACAAAGCTGGCAATGGTTTAGTAGGTGAACAGATGACTTTGCAGTCTAGGTCCTAGCTGAGTCCCTTTCTTAGACTGCTCCACTGTATCCTTCTCCCCCTGCACCCAAGTCTTGCCGTCACTGCGAGGAAAAGCTGAACTTTTACCACTGATTAAAATCCCTACATACGGGAGATATTTGCACCTTATTTCTCCACTTTTACTTTCAAAAAGACAATACTTGAGAATTTCTTAGATTTTAAGAGGGATAATATCCTTAAAAAAAATTCCCAGGAACACTGAAAAATGGATCTGCGTTCATTACAGAGAGGTGAGGCAGAGAGCTACAGCAGCCAAGGCCTGTACTCGTAATGGTCTGTGAGAAAAAGCAGTGAGCAGCTAAGAGTATTTGTCTTGGGAACAGTAGTCATTGAACCTTGGGTGGGAACCAAGCTAAATCAGCAAACTTGCTGCTGGTCCAGGATCAGAATGAGCTAAAACTCCTCCATAGCATGCCTGAGACTCAATTACTGTGTAATCTCTGTGGCATAGACATCTAGGAACCTCTGTGGATAGCAGATGGCTGCTGAATGGTGAGAGCAGATGACAGATTCTGGGCAGGGCTAAACCAGAAGACCTCAAATCCTGATTACAAAAGTCAGTTCTTGAGGTTAAATCAAACCAGGCACCTGAGGAGGAGGGAGTCATGCAGCACTGCACAAAGCCAACACAGTACCAGACATGGGAGGGCTCTTGTAAAAAGCTCCACCTCCCCTCCTCTCCCCAACACACATTCACACACGCTGCCACATACAGCAAAAAAAAAAAAATCAAGGTTATGTGTTCCCTGAAATACGGCTGGCTGAATAAATACACTTACAGAGAACTCCTTGTAAAACAATAGCAGAATGAGTAACAGTGCATCGCTGCCATGGGAAATAAAAAGAAAAGTAACCCAACTGCAATTCAGCCAGAATCATTCCAAACCCCAAAGGTTGGCCTCTTTTTTTTTTTCTTTAATGTGTCTGACATTTTATGGCATCAATAATGCAAACAAAGAGGAAATCATATTTGCAGAACACTAATGCACGGATGTCTAAAGCGAAATACAATACTGATTACTTTTTAAATGAAGCCACCAGGTTTTGATGTGCTGTGGTGGTTAAATTGGTCCATCAAATTCCTTCCAAAGCAAATTCCAGTCCAAAGCAAGAGCTTGACCTTTTCTACAACCTTGGGTAGCCTTTTCAGCTGCATTCTGATTGGGGGTAGTAAATGTTAGTTTGAAGGAATCTTCCTGATGCGTCAAATTACAGAAATGTCACAATTCCTTCTGAAGATGAGGGGAAACTGAAGATATGTCACCTCTTCACAGGCTGTCCAAAACCTTTGGCAAATATAATGGCAAGCCTACTACGAAGAGCTGTGGGTGAGAGGACGGATGAGCTCTGAAAGAGATTTCTAGAAGTACTATTGAGACTTTGCCCTTAGGGCTAGTGGTTGATCTCTGCAGCACCTGATAGCTTTTCTCTTGCCTAGAACCTCCGGCAGATGACTGCAGAGCAATGTCTGAGTAAGAAAATAAGTGTAAGAATAAGCAGGTGTGGCAAAAACACACAAAGAAACCTTCTTTTCCCTTTCCATATTTTTTTATATGCTAGTGGTTTTTTTCACAAAGTGCATCTGAGAGATGCATCTTAAGAACCACAGACAGGATTGTCTCTGCCAGCACAAAAGTGAAGAAGCTGTTGTGGTCCTGCCTGGGAAATCCCGCTGCTCAATCTCCTCTTACAGCAAAAGACAGAAGGGCTTGAGGTCAGGCCTATGCTTTCAACTTATCAGCAGGAGCATTCAGTTCAGGAGCCACGGGGCTTTTTTTGCAATGTCCTCTGACTTGCACTGAGTTAACTGCGTGAATTTCTTTAATCCACGCAGTTTTGGTTTGGTAGGCAGCGCTCCTTGTGTGCCTGTGTGCTGGTGAGTAGCACTGGATGCCACCATCTCACATCAGCTGGGAGTTTGTCTGCCATTTAGATCACATCTGATCAGAGCTTTGTGTGTGGGGATTGTATGTCTTGGAGTTAATCAGCGCAAGCAGCTAATTGCCACTAGTTAACTAGCGCCTTTTAATTAGGACTGCACTGCTGGCTGGATACATGAAGGGAGCTGTTTGTCACTGGCAAAAATTTCAGCCTTGTGATGTAAACCTCTTTGGGGAATTAAAGGAAAAAAATATAGGCTGGAGCTATTGTCACTTTAGCACGGCAGAAAATCAGTTTCAGCAGCACTGGCCTGGATGAGGTTGGAGTCACGCTTTGCTGGGGTCAAAAATGATAGCAGCTACTTCCCGACCCTTTCTCCTGTGCAGAAGGGTGGGACACTGTGGGCTTCAGCTGGGATTTACAGGAGATACCCCACATGCATTACAATGAGCTTTGCTGTAAAATTCACTGCACAGAGGTTAATCTAGATGTCAACACTGCCTGACAGCAGTGAAATTACTCCGGGGCAGTGCTCCTTCTGAAGTCTTAATATAACAGTCAATTCCATCCTGCCTGCAGGAAATGAAAGTTTTCTGCTTTGTGTGCGGAATCATCCGGCGCCAATTTTCTCACTGTTTGAAGTCCAAACTGTTTGTGGTCTTGGGATTCACCTCACATTAAGACTTTCACTTCATTTAAAAACTCTGCTAGTCAAGTCCTGAGAACTGCAAGGACAGGAGCTGCACAGGGAGAAAAAGAAGAGGGCATGGAGGGAGAAATCTGATCTTACCTACCACACTGAAATCAAACAGCTTCACCAGCCTTCTGTGCTCTGTAAAGGGAGGGAATGCAGAAACTCAGTTATCTGAGTATCAAGCAGCAAAGACTGGAGAGGCTGGAAGCCAGCAGAGAGCGAGAGAAAGCATGCAAGAAGAGATTTGGACCTCCCAGAGCTATGATTTTCTTTAGAGGTATTTCAGCCCTTCCCTGCTGGGACCTTGTCCTAAGCAGCCAGTAGCTGAGCAGTTAAACTCCCGCTCAGAACAAGTGTTCCAGTTTTCAGCAGTGGGATCAGTCACTTGTGCTGGGCGGGAGAGCAGTTCCTATGGAGGACTCCTGACAGCGTGGGGAAGCGATGGTCACATTTGTTGTGCCTCTTTTCCCCTTGCAGAGATGCAAAAATTGTGGGATATGCAGAAGGGAGGAGGAATCAACGGTCATTCCTTTAGTCTGAAAAGACCTGTCACATTGGGTCTGTGAGAAACTCAAGCCACCAACAGGAAACCAACCTACCAGCTTCCCTAACCCTTGGGGAAAGCTGGAGTAATTTGCCCTTCTTTCTCTTTGGTCTCTTATCTCTTTCCTCAGTTAAGTTTTCCAAAATTGCTAGAAATAGAACTCCAATCACTTCTCTCAGGGAGTGGTTTCATGCTCAGTATTGCATTGGAAAGGAAAAAGAGGCACAGGAGAGATAGAATGCTCCTCCATTCCTCCCAGAGCAGCGACTGACGTCTCTGCCTGTGTCATTTATGACACTGCCAGCCAGAACAGATGTTTTGAAAACACCTACTTTCTCCAGGCTTGAAACTCAATATCTACTTTCAAGGACAGCAGCAAAGGGAAAGGAATTTTTAGGATTTAGCAGCTATGTAAACATTAAATGGGTACTGATGTAAGAGACGTCTTGGTGTGGGAGTGGAGAAGGTACCTGAGAGTTAAGCAAGTCTATCCACTCCTGAAAAGCAGTGCTGAGAGGGGAATTTTCTCTTCTTCTATTTTTGGTACTCATTTGGAGACAGCACCGCTATGCCAAGGCTCCACGAGCCCACCATCCATCAGAAAGCCACTGAACATGAATGGAGAACAAAACTTTTGGGTTGCACCAAGACATGCCTGCACCTGTGAGCCTCATAGTAGAGGAGTCCTGTTGATGCCCAGAGCCTTCCAGCTACCAGAGGAGCCACCACAGCATGGTATCACAGCCAGCATCTCCTTTATTCCCCTCGCTTATTCTCATCATTGCCTTACAACCAAAGAACACACCTAGAGCTCTTACAAAAACACTGGGTACAAGCCACAGCTGTAGTGCTTCAGCTGATTCCTGGCCAGATCAGGAAAGGATGTAGATCCTCCCTGGGGAAGAAGGAAATTAGAAAGATTTTTAAAAAAAACTTCTTAAGATGACATGCTGAACAAAACACTGTCTTCACACAGACTGGCACATGACTGAATGCTGATCGAGTGTTCAGAACTACCTCTGGGTCTGGGGGCTTGTGGTGACCATGTCTGCATTCTTCAGTCCATATCCTGAACTCAAGGAAACCTATGCATTTGAGTTCTGGGAAATAAGAGCCTTTCACATGAAAGGAAACAGCTCATATAGTATTATACTTCTCTCTGAGCCCCTGAAAAAGCATAACTTTTCAGACCTTCTTTTAGTTGCATTTTCTTATAGGAAAAAAAAAATCACAGAAAAGCACAAAGCCTAGTGATTTTGTTTTGCACCTGCATAAATGGTCCCTTGATTTTATTAGTTTCTGCCTCCTTTTTTAAACCAGTATTTGCCCAGCTTCATAGCTAACTTTTCCTGGAGCTACAGTACGTTGCTATTTTCTTTTGGTTTTGCTTGTATCCACTGTGCTACTTAAAATTCTACACCACACTCCCCAAATCTGTCTTGATTTCCCAACCCAAGATACTCAGTTGCCTTCTAAAACCAGTCTTCCCCTTTCCTTGGCTCTTTTATTCCTCCACATATTTTCTCACCTTGTTCCACCCACTCCCGGGGACAAGCAAACAGCTCAAAGCTAATGATGTCTCTCAAGCAAGCAGCCCCTTCAAAGGATTCCACAGTTTTCACATTTGTCTGGGCAGCACAGTGCCCAGTCAGCCGTCTGCAATTCAACACCCTGCAGACCCAAGGACAGGCCTGAAATGAGGCAGCTCGGACTTTTTCACCCCCAAAATCCATGCATCGAGGGACATCTAAAAAGGCTGGATGGGCAAGTTTTGCAGGAGACAGGATGGACTTTGTCTGGCAGATCTCTGCATCTCTTCCCTTCGCTACGTTTCAGCTTCTGTCTTGCAGCCTGACAGACTGGGGTGGAAGGAAAAATAATGGCAGGAGAACACAAACCAGGTCACTGATGGGACCCTGAGGCTGGAGCCACATTCACTGCCTGCAGTTTGTAGCCCTGGCACATAATTTCCACCTGTACCACGCACCAAAACAGCACCTTCCCCTCCAAGAAAGCGTCATTTCAGTGACACCTTTGGGTGACTGAGTTGGTGCAAACAATTTTCATTTTAGGGAGCAGCGTGCAGCTGGCACAGGGAAGACCCTATGGCCCCTTCTCAGCTGTGCTCGGACTGGTGTTCCTTTCAGCAGTCCCTTGAGAAAACTGCTGGCTGGGGGGAAGGTCTGGCTGGATGTGCTGGGAATTTGGCCTGGCTTGCCCCAGAGCTGGGTGAGACCTGTGGGTGTTCCCAGGCAGCAGGGATAGCTCTCTGCCCTAAGTAGAGGCAGGGCATAGGGAAGTATCTCTCCTAGAAGTAAAGAAGCATGAGCTCATTTCTCTTTGACTCCAAACACTCAGATGTTGATACTTTGTGAGAGTTTCCCCCAAAATCTTCGTTTCTTCCCCTCACACATAGCCCCATCACAGAGCCCTTTTTCCTACAGGGAAGATCACCAGTCCATGCTGATGGGAAGCTATCTTCTGCTCCAGGAAAGGTGCTTCTGGAAATGAGGGTGTTCACCAGGAATGCAGCACAACTGCTTTCCGTCTTCCCCTCCAAAACTGTCATGCCAAAAAGGGATGCAGCAGTTTCTATCGTGTCTTTGAACACAAAGCAATCTTCTCCTTGCCCCCAACAAACCTCCATCCAACAATGACAGGCCGAGCAGGCCAGAGCAGATGTCACACCACAGAACTGCAGCTCATCCAGCTCTTCTGAGCAACAGTTCACAATTAATTCTGACAACAGGACCTTTCTCCAAGGCAGTCACTGCACGTGGTGCGGCTAAGAGCAAAGCAGCCAGAGCCTGAGCACTGGTCTCAGCCCCTTCCCATCTTCTGGGAACCAATAAACTCTCCTCAGAGCCCACCTAAGCCTAAACATGCAGCATCGAGGCTCAGTGTCACACTCGGCTCCCGAGCTCACCTCGTCGTTGTGACTGTACAAAAGGTGGTGAAAGGGACAGGGTGGCAGTGCTGGGGAGGAGGAGAAGGAGGAAAGAAGCAAGGAAGAGAGGATGTAGCTGCTGTGCAGAATGGTGAAAAGGGAATCTCATCAGCTGGGAACACAGCGTCTGCAGGTGACTTGATAGTGTAAAAGCCCATGACATTGGCCAAAAAAGAAATGAGAGCATGAGAGTGAGAGAAAGGAGTGGACAAAATTGTGGCCTTGCACAACCTGACACAGTGCCTGGGAGCCACAAGAACAAGAAGCCACTTGGGCTAAGAGACAGGCAGTCCCAGGAAAGGGTTTTCTTCTGGTGATACTGGGCAGTTAACAGCCATTGCTTGTTCTCTCCCTGTGCAGAATCTCCAATCCTTTCAGCCAAAGCAGGCTGCAAAAAAAGGGAGCCAGACTGGGGCTAGCAACCTTTTAACCAGTCTTTTCCCCTTTCAAAGCTGGCCCTAAGCAGGCAGGATATCCTCTCCCAAAAGAGCGAGATCCTGCTGTGTAGAGGTGGCACGGTACAGTGTTCCTGTGTGCGGACTCCTGATGCTGGTCCACACCTTGTCCATGACCACGCCATCACTGGTGATGCTGTGAGCAGCTGGTGCCTGTTCAGTGGCAGTCTGTCCAGCCCCCACTGGCACGAGTCTGTCCCACTTGCCCAGATCTCTCTAACAGGCAGAGGAAAGTTATGTCCTTACTCCCACGTGGCTACTGCCACCCATCATCTCCCACCCCAGGCTCGCACTGCTCATTTCACAAGCACAGAACAAACCCACGGCTGCTGTTGCCACCACAATCCTCCTTGTAGCAGTGTCCCCTGCCTCTGTCTGAAACCATCACACAGGTCCTGCCAGTGCCATAAGTGGGAGGTACTGATTGTCAGGAGACATGGGGGATGGGGAGAGGATGCAAGATCTTCCCTTTCAGTGCAGGCCACAACCAGAGTCACCTATCTCCCCTCGCATCCTGGACATGAATATTACTCTGGTCATGGGGAAGGAGTTAAGATCCCTTCTCTGTCCCCTCTTCCCCCACCTGCATTGCCTTCCACAAGTGCCACATCCGAGCAGGATTTTTTTGTGCTGGCAGTTGTTGTCTTCTCAAAACTGCCTTGACAATGCCTGTGCCACCCGTTCCCTGCCTCCTGAGAGCAGCTGCCAAGCTGAGGTTCCCCCTCATCCTCCATTATCCATATGAAAAAAAGACCCAGAAAGGTTTTGCATTCTCAGCCCAGTCTGGACAGGCAGGATTCAGCATCTGACGCAGTGTTTCCCCAGGTCGGGATTATTTTCTGCTCCGGGGAGATCGGCCATAGTGAGGATGCTGCTGTCTCTCCCTCCCTGTCCCCACCACCCCCTGTTGCTGCCTGCCAGGCCTTTCTCCTCATTGAGATGCAAGGCTGGCCGCTGCGGCCATCCGCTGAGCCGTCTGCTCCTGAAGGCACCTTCCCCTCCTTCCCCCCTCCTCCCGGGGCTGCCTGTGGAGCTATTCTTCAGCCTCTGCATTTCACAACAGCTCAAAGGCAGATGCATCAATCCTTTCAGGGGATGGGGACGTGAGGAGAATGGCAAGGGAGCTGCAGGCAGGTGTTGGTAGGTTCCCAGCCATCTCACAAGCCTGGTCCCCCTCCCTGTCCCCCGCTGGCTTGTGCCTGAGGCTTGGACTGAGGCATGGGGCAGGAATGGGGAAGGGGAGAGGATGGGGAAGAAGAGCACTGGGATATGCTGACCCCACAGACATGCCCAGCAGGCTTGCAGGCATGTTCCCAGCTGTCTGCACCCTGTAGCCTTTCCCCCATGCGGGGAGCAAGGATCCAACCCTGCTCACTGAAAGTTTACGCCGGGGGCCAATTTGGCCCTGGTGCAGACAGCTGAGGGAGGGGGAACAACCCCATGGCCACTGACAGCCACAAGGCTGGGGAGGAGTGGGGGTTGTTCCTCCCGAAGTGACGCCTGCGCTGGGTGCCCTGGGTGAGCAGCACTCCTGTCTCACACACTGGAATGGGTTGGGGATGATTCAGGACCGGGTCCCCAGGACCACCCCCCCCTCGACTCCCACGCGCAGCCACTTTGGTCCCGCTGCTCTCCCAGCACTGGCAGCAGCCGGCACGGGGCGGAGGGAGGGCTGGGGCAGGAGCCTGCGGTCTGCGGGAGGGCGGCTGCTGCCCGGTGTGTGTTTTACCCGTAGGTGCCACAATCCTTTGACTGTGTGTTCGAAAGCCTTGAGTCTATACATTTAAGAATCAGCAAATTAGAAAAATTGTCCTGAAATGTTGGAGGGAGGAAAAAAGGCAGGAAGGCAGAGAGGGATGAGGAGGGACTGAGAGGAAGGGAGGGAAGGGGTTGGTAAAAGAGAGTTCATCCAGGGGCACTGCCCTGGCTTTGTGCCCATCACCTGCGGGCTGGCAAGGAGGGAGGGAGGCAAGGACGAAAAGGGAGGACTGATTTCACACATTCAGTGCATATCATACAACCAGGGCAAGGCTTTCTTCCTGGGGCTCCTACCCAGGATGGCATCGCTGCCATAGCCAGTCTAGAGCCCTGCCCAGCAGCCCGAACCATACTCACAGCAGGGTTACAAATCACTGCTTGATTGCTCGGGGGAAAGATACCTTCTCCTTTCTTTCTTTTTTCTTTTTTTTAATTATATATATATTTTTAAGTACTTTTTCTCCCTTTTTTGTTTCTTTTTTTTTTTTTTTTTTTATTTTTTTTTTTTCCAAATTANCTCACAATTTTCTGTAACAGCAGCTTCTTTCTGTATTGGTGTGGAAGTTATATAGAGAGAGATATCTATAAATATATATAAGCCAAACTGCCTTACAGGTTGTTGTTCTGTGGGATTTTTGTCGGTTTGCTTTTCGTTTCGCTTTTGTTTTTTTTTTGTTTGTTTTCAGTGTTGTATGTGTAGCAGGCACTTGAGTTTATATGAAGATGTTTGCTTGGGAGCTGAGGGGCAAAGGGGTTGGGAGGGGGAGAGGGAAGGAAGGACGGGGGGAAGGAGCAGGGACTTCCAACAAGTGGCCACTGCTAGCCAAGGATGTCCAGGTAGATTGGCGTGGCCTTGCCCAGAGCGTGAAGGATCTTGTAGATCTCCTTGATGTTGAGCCGTTGCTGAGGTTCCCTCTGCCAGCAGCCCAACATGATGTCGTAAACCTCCTTGGGGCAGACTCGGGGCCTTTCCAAAACTCGGCCTTGGGTAATGCACTCAATGACCTAAGAGAAAGAAAGAAAAGAAATGCTGAACGCCAGCTGGGCAGTTTATGGAGGATGTCCCGTCCCTGCTGCTGCCTGGCTGATGTGACACCATTTAGTGAATGGGAACACTGAGAAGCTGAATCTCAGATCTGCAGATCCTCAATGCTCACCTGTTTTGTTGCTAATGATAATTTTACCGTGAAAAGTTTGTCTCCAGCTGCAGTTTTTCAGATCCCAAAAACCCTCCCCGTGTGACACCTACCTGCCTCAATGCACTCTCCAAAGAGGAGGTCACAAGCAAATGAAATAGATTTTAATTTATGATGTCAGTTTTTCCTGCTAAATGAAGAAGGAAAAAAAAGCCTTAAAATCCCCAAAGTAAAGCACTATTTTGCACAGCTGAAATTATGTTTTTCTTGTCTGAAAACCAAGAGTCCTTTCCATTGCAAAGCCCAGGAGAGGTTTACAAGGAAGAGTTCAGAGCATCTTTTCTTACATTCTTCTCCAAGGGCAGATTTGCCTCATTCTGACATAGAAAAGCAACTAAAAGAATTGAAATTTCATGTCAAATCACATCTGTGATGGAGAAAAAAAATTTACAATGCTATCACTCTGTTTTGGGTCAGCTCTGTACTGCTAATGAGAAAAATGTGAGGTCCTGGATAACAGTAAAGTCTCTTCGGAGGGATGCCATTGGAAAGGACTCCCCTGAGGGTCTCTTTGTGTATTGTTTACTGGAGGAATGAATGAAAAGGAAAGGGAAATATGACGTTCCAGAGAGCTGCTATTACTGCCTGGCCTCCTTGGTTGGGGTTGATGAGTCCCAGCATCGCAGCGTGCGAGCGGCCTGCCACGCTCTGCAGATAAACACCAGTCCCAAGCAGTGTGTTGAGGGAAGCCACCCAGCAAGAGGTGTTTGGAGTTTATCATTTATGAATAGTAATGGTCCCACCACGCAGCTCAAGGGATACTTATCACTTTGCTGTTTGCATATAAATACAGAGGGGAGAGATTAGGACCTGCTGAAAGCGAGGCGAGGAAGACACAGCATGCAGAGAAGACTGCACTGCCACAGAGCTGCTGGCTGCTGACTGCGGGGAGGAGGTGAGTTATGGCTTCTAACATAACTGGACATCCACAGGAGCCCTGTGCTGGGCCCTTTCTCTCCAGGGAAAAGGAAAGGCATAAAGAGAAGTTAATGAACTGGCTGAGTGGTGCCCTGCCTCGTTCCTCTGCCCAGAGAGGGTTTCTCCCAGCCCTGGAAAAACCTGCTGAAAATGCTGTGGGGGTATGAGGCCACGCAGGTGGCACAGGAGGGAATGGGCATCCCAGATTGGCCAATGCCAACACCCAGCAGGGGCAATGCTCATCCAGCCTGGTGCTTGCTCCTGGTCCAGCCCTGGCAGCCAGGAGCCTGGCACAAGCTCATTGACCTGTCTCTCCACGGGCTCTGCCTCTCCATGGGGCTCTGGCACTGCATCTGGGCTGCCACAGGGACTTGCTGTGATGCCACGCCATCCAGGAGCTGGTGGAGGTGCAGCCACACAGGTTCTGCCCATCCCTCCACAAACTGTGAAAAATGAGCCGGGTGAGAGCTAGCGTGGCTCCCTCCCACCAGGATACTGTGGTCAGCAGTCAGAAAGCAGTGGATACACCAAAAGGTAAGGGAAGGATGAGATTTTATCCCAGGGATGGTAGCAAACCAACACAGCCACATTTGTTCAGATTTTAACCAGCTCTCTCCCCAGGACTAAGGGTGGCTGTTCTCAGCCCTACTGCCCTGCAAAGGAAACCAAGGCAGAAGGCACGGGCAAAGCCGAGCTGTCACACTCCAGCGTGCCCATTGCCCATGTTCAAGCTCCACGTGCTCATTTGTGTGTGTTTGTATTTACCCTCGCAGGGAAATGCAAGAGCAGCTCATTAAATAGCGTGACAAATAACTTCTGTCGCTGTCGATTCCATTGTTTGTGCCTCTAAAATGTTTGCGTGTGCTACTCTGGGATATACAGTCAGGCCCCATTGAGCACACGAATGGGCAAGTATTAGAGCTGTAAAGCAACACCTTGGATTTGCCATCTCTGCAACTCACTTAATTAAGGGATCTGTATCCAGAAAGCAGAAAATGCACATTTTTCATTACAAAAGGTGAAATTTCTGAAATCCATTAGATACACAGTAGGATAAAAATGTTCAAGGTTCCCACACACTGCTATGTCAATGCATCGTTTTCCTCTTCTATAAAGCCTCCTGCTATTCCAAGCAAAAATCTTCCAATGCATTTCTGCTGATGTGCCTCAAACCTCAGCAGTGACACCCTGCTAATCCCAGCCAGCCTTCCCTCAACATTTTTACAGAGCAGCCCTGTCCTGGTGGGCTGCAACTTTTGCTAGTCAAAGAAATAACAAGGGCAAAGAAACTCTATGGGTTCCACCCTCAGTGAACTGGGGAAAACCATGTTACAGATATCCCTCTGGCAAAAACCCCAAGGAAATGCACTACATGCAATATATCAGGCTTAAAACAATTTCTCACAAGCTGGAGACTGCAGTAAGAGCTTTGGCTACAAAAGGAGAAAGCAGGGGAAATTCAAGGCATGACTTAGATCCCAGCAGTAATTTGGGTATCCCCAGTTCTGGCAGCACCCTGAGAGTTTATGAGATATGACAGATACGTCAGGAACTTAACAGCGAGGGGCTGAGGATTAGCCAGTACATGGCTTTGGCAGAGCTCTTTGATTCCTGCAGGCCTCGGTTTTCCCAGCTCTTAAACTGAGATAATGACACTTATCCTATGGCTTCACCAGGGGAGTGCCAAGGAGGGCACCATCCATGTATAAATTGCTTTGCAAACAACCTGGAAAGGAGAGATGGCAAAAAATACAGTTTTCAGCTGAGGGGTCTCAGCACTGTTGTACCTCTGTGTTTGAGAGCTGGAACCAGGGCTGCTTCCCATATGTGAAGATCTCCCAGAGGATCACCCCGAAGCTCCAGACGTCACTCTCTGTTGTGAATTTCCTGTACATGATGCTCTCTGGAGGCATCCAGCGGATAGGCAGCATGGTGTGTCCTCCAACCTGGGTGAGGACAAAGGCACAGGGAAATCTGAGTGGTGAGAGTCCTGACGAGCGGGGTCACAGAATCAGACCATTGAGTCAAACTCCTGGCCCTCAGCAGGACACCCCAATAGTCACATAACGTGCCTGAGAGCTTTGTCCAAACGCTCCTTGAGCTCTGCCAGGCTTTTGGAGCTGTGAGCACTTCCCTGGGGAGCCTGTTCTGGTGCCTGAACACCCCATTTCATGACAGCCCCGACACGATGTGGGCAAACTCAGGGCCTCCCTGTGAACTACAGCAACAAGGAGCTGTTCCAAAAAGCTGGGCTGGCTCCTGCCTCCCCTACCGCTCATGGGCTTACCCACCAGTCCCACCTGGTTAACAAGGCACACAGGGAGTGAAATGTATCAAATTACATCCTCTCCACCCACTATGGGCTTGTAAGGAAATCAAACGCAAAATGCCAAGAACATACCCCAGCCCTACAATCTGGTGAACCTGGACACAGAGCAAAGCATTTCAAGGCGTCAGTACTCCGAGGCACCCACCAGAGATACAGCATGAGGGCTGTCCCTCTTCAGAAAGGTTCTCTAAAAGCCGTGCACAGGCATCTGTGCATCACCCAATTGCGTGAAAGGTTTTGTGCTCATAAAACTGTGCTACAGGCCTTTTCAGAGAGTGCTTTCATTATGTAAATGGCTGCAGGGCCACACGGCAGAAGGTGGTCTCTTGGTAAAGAACAGGCTCTTACAGGCAGCGATACGCCCATCACTTAATGGATTTAACTTTGGAGAGTTGGCCAAGCCAGGGAAGGGCAGTTCCTCTGGTTAGAGTCAGCCCTTCTGTAGGGCCCATGAGTCCAGCAGGTACGCAGGAGGCTTGCGGGATACATGCAAACAGTTCCAAAGCAGATGGATTTATCTTCAGATTCACTAGAGATTCCTAAACAAGTTTCTCAGAGCAGGACAGTTTTTCTCTGTGCTGTCCTTCTGCACAAGAGGCTCCATCTGTGGGGAAAGAGCTAATTGCTATGACTAACCAGTGCTGGAAGCAGCAGGGCTGCGAGTCTCCAGTCTTGTTTCTGTTGAGGCTACAGTGTCCGAGGCTTTGGTGGTGATGAGAAAAGAGCTTTTGTGGAGCTGCTTGGAAGACTGCTTTTCTCATTAGGGACACCAAAAAAAGCAGTGCTGATAACTCTGTAGCACTGCAGCCGAATCAAACAGGCAGCAATCCCTCTGGTCCTGCTAAGGATGAGGGGAGAAGGTATCTGCTGTCTAGGATTCCAGCATGTGTGTGGCTGTTCCAAGTAATGAGATTGTTGTGCTCGCTAGGATGAAAACACTTCTTGTACGAACAAAAGCTCTCCTCTGAGCTGCCAGTTTTTCCACACGTTTCTTTGACTGATTAAAGCAGAACTAGCGTGGGGAAGGGTCAGTGCAGGGACACTGCAGCGCTTGGAAGCAAGAGGGAGGTGTGTTGGAATAGGGTGTGAAAGGGGTAGGATGCTCAGCTGGCTTTCTGCATGAAGGGGTTCAGATTTCTGTGGGGTTTTGCAGAATTTAGGCTCAGGTTTGCAATGCTGTACTCAGAGGGCCGCGGACCAGCCCTTTTCCTTACTCTGAAGCAGACCCTCCCTCAAAAGAGAGGAGTTTTAAAAGCCTCAGGAAGATCTTTCTTTCCTAAGTGCAGATGCTTGAAGATAAAAAGCTCATTGGAGCTCCACACCTCCCGTTTAGAGGCAGCTTGGCTGCCGTGTTCTCAGCTTGCTGCTCTGAACTCCCAAGAATGTTCTGCCGTAATGGAAATGGAAATACGCTTTTCTTTGTTTGTTCCTTCAAAACCCTGGCTGCAAATTTAGCTCTTCCCTGCATTCCCAGCTTTTACAAGTTGCTTCCCCTTCTTGAAAAGGGCTCTGAGGAAACGTTATAAGCAGAACAGGACATATATCAAACCTGATTGTTGCAAAAACTCTTTTGTGCTAATGCTTATTTTATTCTCCTTTAAGTAGCACTAACTCTTCAGTTTTCCAGCAATCTCGAACTTGTTGAAAAGCTCTCTACATTTGCAATATCCTGAATCTTGCAGGATCATTTGCGATTACAGGCAGTACAACGTATCGAGCACAGTTAACTCCCTTTTGAACAGGTCTTAGAGCGGTTCAGAAGGTGCGAACCAGGCCCTCAGCTTACACAGACAGTTCTACAGCAGCACTGTAAGAATGGGAGGGCCCTGATTTACACCACTCGAGGGTCTGGCCCTGAAAGCAGAGCAGAGAAGGCAGCAGTGCTGTCTCAGTTCTAATAACCTAAAATAAAGTCAAGGTCTTTGGTCTCCCCTAGACACACGCTGGTGAAGTTCTGCCAGCAAAACGACATACGCAGTCAAGAGCTGTCCCAAGGATGTGACAACACAACCTTGGCTTAGCTCATAGGTTGAAGTTCAAGCACAGCCAAAGCATTCCTCCCAGCCACGTGAGACACAGCTTCTACTACAAATTAATCTGGTAATAATTCATAATCAAATTAATTTGGGGAAGAAAAACCAAACAAGCAATGCCCGGAAATTTGTGGATCCCAAAACATGGCCCAGCTATGCTCAGAGATGAGAAGGTGCTCCTTGCAGAGGCATCCTTTGCATCTCCAACAGGGTGCCACATTTTTGAGAGCAAATGTTAAGCCTTGCACTTACCAGACATGAGCAGATCAGGCATCAATTAAACTCTGCCATAAACCCACTCCAACGCCTAACCTTGCACATAAGGCTGGCTATCACGCTTTAAAGAATTGCCTTTGACTATCCCTTACTGCTTCCCTTGCAAACTGATTAGGATTAAAATTCCCATTTCACAGATGAGAAAACAGATGCAGGAAGGCAGGGAAAGGCCCCGCTCCGAAGCCGTGCAGTAAGTGAACACCAAGTCAAGTCTTCCTGGTCTGCAGTCAGCCATACCCTGTTATTTGATGATGTAGCAAAATGACTTAGAGCTGAGCACAGAGGGATTGTGCTACTGATGCCGCAGGAAGCAGAGTGTGTCCAGGGTGACAGAAATCCTTTGCATAACGTGTAGTGACTGTGAGCTGTGTTCTGCCACTGTAGACTGGCACGTGATTCCCACAGCTACACGCTTGTTTTACAGGACCAGCCATCGCCAGAAGCATAAAAGCAAAATGATGCCATTAAATCAGGCTGAAAAAAAAGGATGCTGTTTTCTTCTTTTGCAAAGCCAGCTTACAAGGCATATCCTTGGCTTTGGAAAGAATCATTATCATGCCTTTAGGGAGAAGGTGAAAGTTTATTTCAGCCTCTGCTTGCTCAGAGCTGGGTCTAGCAGGTTTCAGAAATAAGTGACCATGCAGGACTGGTGTTTGTTAGGAGCATGCTGCTTCTGAAACTTCTCTGAAACAGCCATGTCATCTTCCCACACCATCTTCTCCACTTCCCTTGGGAGCTAGGGATGGGAGAGCCCAGCTACCAGGTAGGCTCACCTTCCCCAAGGGTAAAATGTCCTGAAACAGTGGCATTACAACATCTCCCCTGGAGACACTCCACAGCTTGGATGAGGGCTTTGCTTGCAAGCAAATAAGACAAGTAAATCCTCTTCTGCTCCTCTCTTTAAATCCTATGATGCCACCAAGCTCGCCCTTTCGCCTTGTTATTTTAATGCTTCACAGACCTGCAGACTGGCCTCTTTATCCCATTGCCATGGCTGTCTAGCTTTGTTTGACATTTTTAGCTAACTTTCTCTCCCTAGATCAACTCCCCATGCCAACACTGACGTGTTATTCCCACTGCTCTGCTCTTTCCGTTCACACTGCTATCCTGGTAATAAATAGAGCAATCAGTGCACATCCTCCGAGCAGCCAAAGTTTTCTTCCTCTCCATTTCAAGATTGCAGTATCACCTACTCGATTCCTCCCCTTTCTAGTGGATGCTCCCAAGGGCATGCCCTGATCCACAGCCCCATGTTTCTGATACTCCAGGGCACCTGGCCCCTGCTCTGAAGTCTCATTTCACATCCAAGCCCATGGACTTGCAAGATAGCCAGCCACTCCCTCTGAGCAGCTTATTGCTGGATTAGATATGAACCTCGGGGAGCTGGGGGAGGTTCATGAAAGGCCAGCATTAATGGCCATTAGGGAGAGAGATAATTACTTAATGCTAGTACAGCACTTTGAGGATGTAAAGCTATATAAGTGCTATGTACAAGTAGTATTATAAGGCTTGAGGTTTGTCTGCTACCAAGGAAAGCTGGTGTCTGGGGGAAAAGTTCTCCTTGTCCCAGCTTTCTGAATGACATCCAGCTGATTAGGAAGGGAAAAGATGACATGTTATCCCCCGGTGAGTCTGACAGTAGAGCAGCAGGTAGTGGAGCAGCAGTGTTCAGCAAAGACTGTGCAGTAAATCCACAGTTTGGGCCACCAGCAGAGATAACCTGGAAATCAAAACCAGAGTAGGGCTGAAAAACCCTCATGCAGATTTAGGACTGGTGGGAATACAGATATTAGCACGTTAAAGGCAGCTTTTGGTGGGAAGCACTGTTTTTCCCCTTCCCAGCTCACATACCAGCACTAGGGCTGTAGCCCAAAGCAACATTCAAAGGAGAACTGCTGAGCCATCTTTTCTACACCCACAGCTGGAAGGTACCTCCATGGATCCCAGCTCAGAATGGGACTTGGTCTCTGGCATACTCTTATTCTGCATCTTTTTTTTCTTTTTGTGCAGTTTCCTTCACAATGTTGAAATAAAAAACAAACCAACCAAACCAAACCAAACCAAAAAAACCTCAGTGCTTTTGTTTTCCTTGGTCATTTGACATTTGCTTTCCAAGGCCATTTGATACCTTTCTTCCTGCTTCTGGTATACTTGATGGAGGGTCTGCTCCTGCTCCTACCTCGGCAGACGCACAAAAACCACTGTAGGTGTCTTCGTATCATGCAGCATTTGACCTTCCCATTTTTGTGCAGGAAGCGGAGACATTTGAGTTTGTACAGAATCACGTAGCAGCAGTGGAGACCTTGGCACCATTCCTCTCCAGGAAATTCCACTCCATGCTCAATCCACTCAACCGAGTGATAAGACACACATTCTCTGATTGCCATCTCCGTTCCTGCTCAAGGCATCACTGCTGCTGTAGGTAGGGGTGACCTGGGATCTTCTTTCACGGCAGACCTGGATGCCATCCCAGGCTGGACCACACCAAATCATACGTCCTTTAGAGCTCAGCACTAGGAGCTGGGTGATCCAGCTCTGAGCCTTCCACCAGCAGCCAGCTGTAAGTCTCCATCGGGACACGCTGATTCCTGCTGCGGGCAGGATGTGTTGTTAATTCAGCACCTCTGGACAGCCTTGTATGAATAAGAGCCACAGGTGGCTCTCAGGGTCATCTGAGAGGATGTAAAGGCAAAAAAAAAAACCCAGCAATGAAAGCACGAAGGAGGAAAAGCTGCTCTCTTTGGCTAGGTTGAGCTCTTGGAGAACAACAAACAAAAGTGCTGTAGATTGTGCCTTTGTGAGTCAATGTTTGTCAGTTCAGGTTGGGGCACAAGGAGATGACTTCTCAGGGCGATGCAAAGAGCAGCACATGCTCCTGGCTGGGGATCCAGGAGGAGACACTCCTTCCTCGCCTTCAGCCCAGATCCAGCTGCACGGAGAAGTTTTTCAGATGTGCCAGTATTTTGCCTCTGTGAGTCCTGACAGATTCCTGTGCACCTTTTACAAAGCAGAGGTATTAACTCTGACGTGCCAGACAGAGCTGAGCTTTGCTGAACCTTAGCTGTCCCCACTTCATAGTTTTAACTGTCACCTTACCAGGCACTTAAGTTCCCAAGTAGTTTAGATCAGAGGTTGCTGAATTTAACTGCAAATTATGACTGGATGTGATCCCCAAGTGCTTTATCTGCAATTTCCTTTCAGCTTATCCAGGAAGAAAGGTCCTAGCTATATCTGAGACTGCACCATTGCCAGAATTACTCTGGTCTCCAAAAATCCCCAAGGTGTTCTTCTCCTGATGGAAAGGCATCGTGTGCTACGGCTGTACCAGCCCCGTGGGCTGAGCCTCTTCTAAGTGATTCAAAAGCCATCATAGCCCTGTCCTTGCCTTCACCTCTCGTGCCTTTGCAGTCACTGCTATCATAGCCAGTGCTGAACGTGAGATTAAACAGTCAGCGCACAACAAAAAGCTTCCATCAAACTTTTCAACTTGCTTGACTGTGTCCTCACCACGCTCCACTCTCCGGGAACGGCAGATGTGATCCTCTCACAATTCTCACTGGCTACACCAACCATCTCCTCCATTGCAGGCTCTGGCAGTGCCGCAGCAAAAGGCTGGCTGCCTGCCTCTCTGCATGCCCGTGACTGAAGACATCTCACAGCAATTTTCAAGGGATTTTTGAGATTTACAGAACGCACAAAGCAAGCAGGAGCTGTTTCTCCTACTTGCGTGGAGCTGCAAGGTGTCCCAGCCTTGCCAAAAGAAAGGGACATGCTGGTTGCCTGCTGCCAGAGGGGAGAGGATTGGATTTACCCAGAGAGAACATGGGAAAAGGAACCAAATGTCCCTGCCATGAGGTGATGTAAGGAGCCAGATGGACTTGTTCAGGAGCAGGAAACACTGACCAGGCAGGGTTAATGTGAAACCGAGAACGGGGTGAGAGCTTCCTGCTGTCAGTAGGACTGTTTGGCAAGGGACTGTTTGTTCCCCCTAGATGCACATACTGTGTTTAAACATGAGTCTAAAAATAAAACCTGCCACTGACATTGTTTTTCCTTACTTCATTTAACAATCTAGTTGCTTTATGACCTGTAATTCTGAATCACGTTGAATCAAGCGGTGTAATTTGCAAGCAGGGACAGCGGCCTTTCCCCCCCTACCCCTCATCTCTGCTCCGCTGAGTGTGTTTTAATCCCACGGTTTTCAGCATTCCTAATGAGCCATTAACAAGCTGCCAATTACTTATGCAAATGAGGGAGGGCAGACATGGAGGGGTGGCTGTAGCTAGAGGTAAATTCTGCTACCTCAAAACGGTCTCAGATAAATTACTGCTGCTCTAAGAGCTGCCTGTGCCCAAGAGTCCTCTCAGCCATATTATCTACTGTCTAAAAATGCCAGAGGTAATGCAGAGGATGGTTAAGACAAGGGAAACAGAGGAGTAATCACACATATATTTTTAATTATGTTTGCCAATAATCTGCTTGGCACGCACCTTACTACAACTCACTCTTCACCTTTTCTTCCCAAAACTCAAAGCAGCTGCACCCACTGCTCAGAAGCAGCTGCACAACCAGCCTGCAGGGGAATGGCCAGTTCCATGTTCATCTCAGTAAAAGCTCCAGAAGCCATGCTCTGCAACACCAGGCTATAAACTGTGAGAAACCCCACCCATGCCTTATTCTGCTGGGGGGATGTGGGAGCAGAGGAGCTGTAGTTTGTAAAACATGCAGTAAAGAGGTCGGCAAGGGCACCACTAGCTCCTAGCAGGCTCCAAACCCTTGTCGTAAAGGTCGCTGCCAGAGCCTTCCCAGGTGGGGGGAGAGGTGACCAACCTGATTCCCTGGGCCACCTACTGAGGGCTTCTTGTGGCCCAGAACGATACAGCCCCACACTAGGAACTCAGAGAGCCAAGTGGTAGTGCTGGGGAAGGATTCTCTGGTCGGCTTCCCAGGAGTCCCTGGAGTTCCCTACTGGGCAGCTGAGGATCTGTGTGTGCAGCTGGTGGCCTCTGAAGTCCTCTGCATCACAGGCACAACATGGGCACACATCTGGGCTGGTCAAAAGCTACTTTTCTCCTGCTCACTGCCCAGGTAACAGCAGAGGCTGGGAACGCCGCTCAGTCTATTCAAACTACAGCCTCCAGATAGTTTGTCAGGCACCTTACAGATTTACCAGTTGTCTCCACCAGGCTGGAGACCCTTGCACCACAACACACTTTTTTAGGACAGGCCTGCTCAGAGATATGTAATACCCGTGAGATAAAGCAGCTCTCTGCTGGTTCCAGCTTTAAAGGGGATCTGGAGTCTGCAAAGACTGCTTGTGCCAACAGAAACTGCCCATGACTGATCTGCATTATCCTTTTTGTGGTAATGTTACAAGAAGTGTTTAATAGCTCAAAAGCTAATCAGATAGAAGCTAAGTTAAACCATCCTGATGCAAGAAACACGTCCATCAGGATTCCGTTCTTTTGGTGATGCAGAGAATGAAAATCAACCCAGTTTCTGGCTTTGGGAAGGAGGAAAAATATTTGCCCCATAAATCTTAACCTGGTGGTATAAAAGCCAAGTCTGAAAATGGCCTGAGAAATGTAGCTTAGGAAATAGGAGCAATAAAGAACCTGCATGTGTGATCACTCCATGCTGAAATGCTTTCAGATGGGTATCTCATCATCTCCCTTCCCATCGTGTCTCTCTCTCTCTGTCCTGCCCGTGCCTCCCCTCTGGGTAACCAACAACACTCATCTTTGTCTGCAGCCAAAGCCATTCCTGACTGACGACTACACAAGATGTAGATAAGGCTCCATTACTTTACTTCTGGATACTGGATAATCAGTTCAACTGCCTTGGCATTAATCATAATAATATTCAAAATTCATTAGGCTAGATTGTTTGGAAATCTATTTCTTGTTAATGTCAGATTCACTGAGCATCGGCCTGGCAGCACACAGACAGAAAACTAATACAAGGCAGGGCATGGCACCTCTCTGTGGAAGCATTCCCTTTTTTTTAAGTGTAGCTAGACTGTGATGTGGCAGCTCCTGCCTGGTTTGTGGTTTGTGAATCTTGTCAAGAGCAGTGCAACACCATGAGCACACCCTGCTGCCAGTTTGTTGATCAATGGACAGCTACAAAATATACAGCTGGATACATAGTATACAGTTAATAATATAAACAACACTTAACAACTTAAACACTTAACAACTTAAACACTATAAATATATAAATATAAATATATAATATAAACATCTAATATAAATAAATAATATTTATAATATTAATATATTAATATATAATATTTATAAACAACTAATATAAATATATAAATATAAACAACTTAATAACTTAAACACCATAAACAACACTTAACACTTATTGTTAAGGGGGAAGGCTAGACACTCAGACCTGCACCCCCAAATCTTAATGATTTTGTATCTAAAACCTGGACAAGCAACCCAGAAACTTCCATGTGTGAGCATGGTATGGAGGTACAAAAATAGAAAGCATTTTAAAAATTAAAAACTGTTCCTTGCTTTCCTGAAAACTTGCAGCACTTTAGATAAGGCATGGGCCCTTACTGCTTTACCAAGATGAAAATCTTTCAGGAATAAAATAGCTGGATCATTTCTTCTAGCCAGTTTCGTGCACCAGTTGAGGATTCCTCCAAACAGTACACTCCCTAATGGCCTATTTGGCCCATTTAAGCGTTTTGGGTATTGTTGCTTTCCTTCAGGTGTGGTTTCTCAGCAGGGAAACATCACAGAAATATAGACCAACATCAGAAGATACATCGGCTTTCTCTCCTAATGAAGGCAGTGCAGGCACAGATGGCATCTCAGATAAACACACTGAAAGCCGTGTTAGAATAAAGAGCTCATCATCGGAGGCTGCAGTGTCACACCTACTAATGATGTGATTAAACTCATCAGTGCCGCTGGGAAAGCTGTGCCAGCTCTGGCACTGCTGAATGAAACTGCTGCATTTCACGGCAGGGGCAGACCCCAGCCTGCACCCCTCACCCTCGGTGAGTCAGAGCACCGGAGAGACACACTGAGGATAGCGGTGCTCATGGCTAAACTTCCTGAGACCTAAACTAGGGGAAGTTGCCATGGACATCTCCTTTCTGTGCCTGCCTCAAACATCCCTGTCCAAAGCTGTTGTGGAACGCAGGGGAGAGGCTGCAGATGGTGACAACAGCCCAAAAGGGACAGGCACAGGAGAGGACAGTGACAGCACCCACTGTCATGGGGGAGCAGCAGTGATATCAGGCAGGGGAAGAAATAAAACCAGCAACAGCCAAAATGGTGACGTGCAGGTGGCGAGGCTGGGGTTGGGCTGCAGGATTCTGCTGGAAAACAAGCTAAATTCTATATGTTGATGGAATAAAGCTTTGCATTCTCTTCTTCTCTATTTTTCCAGCTAAGACCTTCTGTGCATTGAAGTTCCCTCCATTCTCTATCAAGTTTTCCAGATGCCCTTGAGTAGGACAGAGCTGCTGCAGTCCCATGCATTTCAACCACTGTGTTAAAATTCTTCCTCCCTACTTTATTTAGCCAGGAGCGTAAATAAACAAGCAAACCCACAAACACAGGAGCCTGTTTCCCAGATGCCATTAGAGCCCTCGAGCACTAAGTGGTCATCACAGATATCACCAGTTGCCTTCTGCTCCCCTTCCTGCAGCCAGACAGGCACTCCACCCCAACCAGCCCCACTGGGGCCACTGCACAAACCCAGCACCCGGCAGGACACATCTGACTGGTTTTTGCCCTAATATAGGGCTGCTCCTAGGTGGTCAGCTCTCCAAACAGGCCAGTTTTCCTAGAGGAGTCTCTAGCCACCAGCTCTCCATTAGGGTTAGCCACAAGCGGAAGGACGGAAGGAGAAAGTGAGTCTAAAAAACCGCTAATGTTCTGCAGTGTCAGAAAGGATGAATGACCCCTGCAGACATGTGCTGAGCAGACAGGACAGTCCTCAATTATGTCACTGCTGGAGCATTTACTTCAAGGATAAACGTGACTACAGATGCTGGGCTTAAAGCCTCGGCTGCTCTCGCTCCTCTGGATAAGCCACTCTAGTCCAGGAGCGTTAGGGGTGTGTGTGCGCCGTGCCCCGGCAATGACACGCGTGTCTGCCTAGGAAAACGCTTTACAGGGGGAGAGTAGAGCTGAAAAAAAAAAACCCATTAAATTTCATTCTTCTCCCTTTCCTTCGTGAGAGCAAGCCCTAAAGGATTTGCTAAGGTATTGATGGGTGCCAATCTATATATCCCAGTGAACAACACACCTCAGGAAATCAGAAGCCAATCTTGCCTACAGGATGGAAATTTCCTGCTTGCCACACTGATTTTCCCCACTCCCATCCTCACCGCATTATCCCTGTGCTAACTTCTATATACTTCTCCCAACGTTTTCTAACCTTCAAGCTCACAGCTTTGTAAATATTTGCAATCAGGTAGCACATCTACCCTCTCTGGTCATTCTTTAGACAAATTATTTACCTACAGGCCTTTCTGTCCTCAGTAATCAATGGCTTCGCACCTTCTTTGTTTCTGTCTCACCTCTCCAGAAGCTGTTGACAGTAGGGATGCTCTTTGTGGGGCTGAATCGGGGACATGTGACTATGTAATGAACGATTATTTAAAATAATGATTGCTGTAGAGGAACACACTTTGCTCTTTGACTTGGGTTCTTTACAAGGAGGGCTTCAGAACAGCATTTGTTTCAGTGGCACACTCAAAGCCAGAGTTTCTAGGGAGCTGCCACCCCAAAAGAGACCGCGCTTGGCTTGAAGAGGGCATGGTTTATAAAGACAAAATGCAGCCTGGCCTGGGGCGGGCACAATCTCACTTTACAGCACTACTTGCTGTATATTGATCAGAATGGGCTCGGTGCTTTATTAGCCACTCAAGAGATGCAGTGAGCTGCCACTGGAATTTGTGCCTGACAATCAAAGGCATTTGCCATTCTTCCAAATGCTCTGTGAGTAGGTGTTTGATTTGGGTGCCCGTGAGAAACGGAGGAGAGCAATCTGGAGCAAGAGGCATTGTCCTGATCCACTGCAGCATCCTCCATGCACACCATCCCACAGGAGGGTCAGGGACATGGACAGGGTCTCTGGCTCAGCAGAGTCCTTCAACTCTGGCAAAGCTGGTGACACTTGCAGAGCAGCAGCCTTTTGCCTTTCAGCTGCCTGGCACACGGAGCTCCCTCGCAGCCCTCCTTTCTGTTTTGGCTTTCCTGCATTTCCTAGACAAACTGCTCAGGGTTTTTTTCCGCTCCCTTTCTCTGACAGGTACAGGTGGCCTTGCTACCCTCTCATTGCACCTCCCCCAGCTTGAATTTTAAACTATTTAACAGCTTTAAATGCACCTAATGAGGCTTCAGCCTGCACTTTGCTGCCATCCCTCTGCTTCCCTGGCACTGGGAAGAAGAGTGGTTTGGAAGCCTGTCGCGGACTTCCCTGTGTTGGAGGTCTAATTACACAGTAACTGGTGACCTCGTAAGTACAGGGTAATCTGCTGTGTAATACCAGGGTAAATGATCCCAGTACTCCTGTCTTTTCCACTGCAGCCTTCCGCAGAGATGGAAATACAGCCGGTTAAATGGCAATTAATCTTTGAACCATCTGACGCTCACCCAAGGCGGTGAGGAGTAACCAGCAGAAGCCCACTGGCTCTGTGCAGGACAAGGGACTCAGCAGCCACTGCTCTGGGAGTGTCCAGTGTCACCTGGCCTCTCTGGGAGCCAGGGGCACTGGGAATGGGCTGCTTTCTTGGAGCTGGATCCAGCTGCCTCCTGCCTGTTAGGCAGCAGTTACTTGGAGGGACACATCCAGAGTCATCTGCAGGAGGAAGAGGGCACCAGGGGGATGTGGATGCCCCAGGGGAACAGGCACCTGTGCTGTCAGTGGAAGCAGGATGGAGCCAGAGGTTCCGAGCAGCTCAGCCACGATGGGTATGAGCTGTCTGGAGCACTTCCTTGCCCTCACCGCAAGGGAGGCGGGTGGGAACAGCACCAACGCTTTCCTCTGAAACCATCCCAACCAGCCAGGCACAGACCCAGGCATTCACCCTGCAGAACTCCAGGAAAATCAGCCAAGAGATCCATTTTCTCCCTCCCCACTGTGAGATGCATTTCATTCCCTCCCACGCTAACAGCCTGCTGCCCTGGGGCTGGGGGCTGCCTGTCTGACCCCTGCTACCTTCATGGCAACAAAATACATTTGCATTCATTTCAGACCCACTGACATCATTCCCTCTGAAGACCTTCAGTTTTTTATAGTAAGCACAGTAATGATTTCCAGATTATAGACTAATAAAATATTTTAATTTGTTAGGCACATTAAGGTGGGCACTATATGATTCTTATGACATTTAAATAGTGCTTTAAAAAAAAAAAAAAAAAAAGGAGGGGG
>VXAZ01005755.1:373416-450054 GCA_013399875.1 Gymnorhina tibicen
AAAAAAAAAAAAAAAAAAAAGGAGGGTGAGAGGGTCTGCTTGCATTTCTTTTCCAAGCAGGAGCACTGAAATAGAAACTTAAAATCCCACACGTGGGTACCGAGATCAGCTCTGATACCTCCCCTCCGTGCCTGTTTCACTTGAATACCTGCCAAGTTAAATAAGCAAACACACAGGATTGCAGCGTCCTAGTTCCAAACCTGCTTTTGGCAAAGGAGCCGTCCTCCTTAGCCACTCTGGCCATGCTGTGCAGCAGTGGCCCGAGCTAAGCACCAGCTCCATGTGCCATCGGGTCACAGCTGGGCTGCGTCACACCCGATGGGTAGCACTGAGTTCTTACACCTGAGCCTGTACTCACCAGTTTCTCCCCTCTGCCCATTCATTGTGCACTCGGACGAACTAACTGGACAAATCACGGATCTAGAGCATTCCATCATTTTCATGGCATGCAGCGTACACTGCAGGCTGCTGCACCAGCCATCTTCCTCTGCCTGGGTAGCAACTGCATGGCTTGGAGTCAATCAGACTGCACTGGATAAAGCAGGGGCATTTTGGAGGGGGAAAGTTGCCCTTGAAGCACCGTGGGTTGGTATGGCCAATAGCTCTGGAATTCCTCTCCTAATCTGCAAAACAGGACAATGAAACTCCACCCTTGGAAGTGTTCAAGACCAGGCTGGATGAGGCTTTGAGCAACCTGGTGCAGTGGAAGGTGTCCCTGCCCATGGCAGGGGAGGGGGACTAGATGGTCTTTAATGTCCTTTTCAACCCAATTCCATGGTTCTATGAACGCACTGACTTCTCAAAAATGCAGCGCAGGTAGTGGTTTTTACAGTGAAGCTATAAATGGCACGGAAAAGCCTGTCAGCAAAAGGAAAAAACAATAGCCAAATGTTTAGCTCAGCGTTAGTTATACCTGGCAAGAGAGACAGAGGGTTACACAATGAATATGATGGCGAAGAATAGCAAAAAAGTTCCTTTGTTCTGTGAGTACTCTTGCCTTGTTCCTCACCTGGATCACACAGGCTTAACGGCGGGCGATTGCGTGGAGTCTGCTCTGCAAGGCAGAGGCAAGAGTGAGCTCAGGCCTCCCCCTTACCAGTACCTGACCTTGCACATTCTCTTTGGCAACCTCAGCATTTTCTCGTGGAGAGGATTTCTGGGTGGTTATTTTAATAAAACTGTGTTAAATTTCTTGCTTCTACGCCAGCTACCCGCTGTTTAACAAACGGGCCATGACTAAGCATAGACTGGGAACCAAGGGCAGCTACGACTTAAAGCAATGAGATTCTGGGACTGTCTTCTTCCCCTTAGGAGCACACTTAATAGTGGTGCTTGATTATGAAAAGGATAAATCTGATGTGATTGATGCAACAGGGGGTTGGATTTGATGATCCAGGGAATCCCTTCCAGATCCCCTTACTCCTAATGAAGTCATTTTTCAAAGGATTTTTTAAGGGTGTGGCGGGGATGCAGTGCTCTGCTGATGGCAAACAGCGGTGAAGTGTGTAGGTACCTGCTGATGGTCAGCAGGTGTCCATCCCCAGATTAAACCACTTCCCATCAACAACAGGGAGGAGCAGTTCTCCCTGGTTCTACCCACCTTGAGGGTGGAGGTGGGTGCAAGGATCCCGCCTGCTTCCTTCTTTGCATTTTCCAGCTACTGAGGACTCCCCAAATTCACTCTCTGTGAACCGACACCTCAAATGTCTCAGCTCACAGACTCCCTGCGTATTCCTAAGGTACTTACCTGTTTCCCACCACCTAAATGACTGTGTCCCTTGCAATCTTATTTTCATGTGGATCTCCTCAGTGAGCACGAACAGGGATCACCCTCTAACAATGGGAAACTGAGGCATGGGAGAACTAGCTGAATTTCCTACGGTGGCAGGGGACATCAGCAGCAGGGAAGGGACTTGCAGCACAGTCCATGTCTGGGATCTCACTGCTGGACTCTTCTCCCTGCACCTGGCTCTGCTCCCCCTTTCAAAACAGGAATAGCAGAGCACAATGCAGTTTTCAGCCCAAGCATTCACTGATCTGGGATTCCCATCCTTTGTCAAGCCCTGGGGGCTGAGCTTGGGGTTTTTGAGGGTACAGGGCAAGGTTTTTACAGAAGTGATGCCCAGGGAAAGTGATTATGTTCTTTTTTTCCCCTGAGTTGTTTTAGTTCTTTAATTCCTACTTGCTAATAAGATAAAATGCTGTGATTTCTGCAGGATCAAATGGTGCAGGATAAGCTAAAGGAGTTTATTAATTAACAGGCTTTTAGAGCTGGGAAAAAAATAATAAAAAAAGCAACAGGGTGGTAGATAATAGCTATGAATACTGCCCCAGCATCACTTGCCATGACACTGTAGCCAAGGGGAGGCTGTCATGTTAGCGCTGGGCATGGCATTCCGATAGTGAATAAAAATGATAAATGAGAGGGTAAGGCTTTCTCTCTCCAAAATGTGGTTATTCACAGATGTGCTACATTTCTCCAGGGCCTGATCCTGCAAGAAATACCAGGTGTAGCACTTCTGTGCTCCTCTGGCTTCCCCAGGGACTGCGTGGAGCAGAGAGTGCTAGGCCCAGTGGCAAGTGGTTGCAAGATCAGATTCACAGTGTGCCAAGCATTTTGAATGAAAAGAGCTATAAAGAAGTCACATATTATTATGTCACATTGCAAAGGTCAACCACCAGTATTTGTTCTGTCATAAGGACATGATTCAAAGGCAACAAAATAGTGTCAGGGCGCAGGGGAAAATAATTTTTTTAAAACTGCCTTCAGGGCCAAGGATACAAAATTACATCAGTGCTTAGAACTAAATTCCCATCCACACCCCACAATTCAATTTTGGCTCAGAAAGGCATAAGCGTAACAAAATCACCTTTCGGTGGCAAATCTTCTTATCTGCTGACATATCCTCTGCAAAATCAGCAATACCTAAACTCACACTCCCATGTGCTTCTGGCAACAGCCAGGAAGTGGCAGAGCCTTGCTCCGTCACAGACCCCAGGAAGGATTTTCAAGATCCACTCAGCTGCTGTAGGCATTTTCTGGAGAAGGAGGAGTGGTCCTGACACTCGGTGGTGGGACAGCTTGTCCTGCACAGCCTGGCCAGGAGCAAACAGCTCCCCTCACAGTGCCACAGGGAGGGTGGGGTAACTGGACCCAGGTGATTCGTCCCAGTCATGCCTACATTGCAAATATTTATGCCCATCTCTGGGCCTGCTGGCACAGGGAAGCTATTGGGAAATAAAGTGTGGAAGCCATTGCTCTCCTGCCTTAACCTATGAGGGGTCAAAACTGCTCTGTGCAGTGTCTCAGGGTGGATTAGCTCCATCCACTTCCAATAGGGACTCAAGCAAAGACTCCCTAACTTTCTGGATCAACAGAGAATGCTCCTTGTGTGCCAGCAGAAAAATCCCACAGGACAACCAAGTTGGATGTTTGCTCCTCTCTCAGGCTTCTGCAGCTTAGCCTCAGCAGCCCTGCAGCTTCCTGGAGGAGGCTTGTGACAGCTGGGGACACTGAGCTGAGGATCCTGCAGCGAGCACCACGGGACGCTGGCTTTGCTCTGCGGGAGGGAGGGCAGGGTGAGCAGAGGTGTCACCAGCCCTCAGCGGGTTCACACAGCTCACGTGGCCCCCATCAGCCACCCCCTTGGCAGAACCAAACTCCCTCGCTCTGTCAGAGCTTCAAACTCGCAGCAGCCCCTCACTGCCTCTCCTCTGGCCAAGGGCTGGGAGCAGCAGCGGGCAGTGTTGGTTTACATCCACTCAATCACAGCTGCACACCAGCACACAAAAGGCGCCAGGCTGGCATGTGACAATCCAAGCACTCAAATGGTCTGGCCCATGCCAGTTTGACTGCCCAAACAGCTCTTGAGAGGACAACACAGGTCAGGGACAGTCCCGGTGAGCAGTGCAAATGCCACCCTGCTTGGAGGCATGGGGTAGTTTAGCCGCACAGAGACAAACCATGCTGCTCTTGCCGCCATCAGAGGCCAAGGACAGCCCACACTGTCCCATAGTGCGGACACAGCCTGGACACCTGGACTTCTGCATTCATCCCATATTATCTCACCATCCAGAGAAGCTCCGGAGAGAGGCTATAGTAGAAGCGTGTGCGGTTCCCATCACAGACAAGAGCCCCTTCGCTGCCAAACGCAAAGGACCCGACCTATTCCCAAAGCCACTCAACCCCACGTGTCATTTCATGCCCAAGCAGCACCAGTCCCCCGCTTCCAGCTGCCCCAGGGTTCGGGATCCACTCACTGTTGCAGCTGCCGACGGTGCCAGTCTCTGTCGCTGCCACGCTGCGCTGAACTGGCCCTTCGGACGCGGCCCTTCCTGACAGTGAATGGGTGAAAACAAGGGAAGGAGACAAACAAAAGAGAAGGGAAGGGTGAGAGAGGGAGGGAGGGATGGGGGGGGATGAAGCAAGGGGACAAGAAGGGAAAGGGTATGTCTTTAACTGAACCAAAAGTCTTTCGCTGGCTGCAACATCCCAACACTACACAACTTTTGCTGTGAGGGCATGGGGCAGGTGAGACCCTCTGGCCCCTGTGACCACCACCTTGCACCCCACACGATCACCTGCACCAGTGCAGAGAGAGGGTGAGCTGGGCAAGAGTCAAGGGGGGGTCTCAGCCTCCTGAAACTTCTCCTTGGTCTGTGAGGCCACATAGAACGGTCACACAGAATGTCATTCCTTGGGGGGAACCAGAATTCCTCTCCAGACAAGAGAAGTTTTAGATGCTTGAGTACTTCCTCCATGTCTGGTACTTCAGCATCCTGCTTCTTGCCCATTGCCAGCCCTCCTGGGCATGGTGCAGGGACTCATCTGCCTCTGCCAGCAGAATAAGACCCAGGCCCGAAGTCTTCACTGAACAAGCTCAGGCCAGCCAGAGTTAAGGGTATTGTTGGCCAAATGTCCCAGAGAAGCACCTCACACATCACCCTACACTGGCCCAAAAGTCTTTGTCCCATCGGTACTGTCACAGGTTGGGGAAGAAAATACCTGATTCCACAGCTTCAAATCACCCACAAACCTGCTGCCAGCACGCAGAAAACTGAAGTTTAGAAAGGGACAGGGGAAGCAAAATTTTGGGGCACAAAATACAGCACTACCTTTTCCTCTGCATCAAAGTAGGAAAGATTTGGGGAACGGGAGAGAGGAAAAGGGGTAGGGATCTCAGTGAGCAAATCAGGAGTGAATGACAGGCATAAAGTCTGCTGACTTTCCAGTGAGATGTTTGTGTTCCCACTGGGACAAAATCCCAAGATAGAAGGGCAGTTGGTGAACATGGTGGTTTGGGGGTACACTTCTGGCTGTGCTGCTGAGGAACTCAGACTGAGAACTGCCTGGGGAATACCCAAAATATGGCCTCAGGGTGTGTCCATCTGGGCATTGCCCTGGGCACCTTCCCACCCTGCACCAGCAGTGGAAACGGAGCTGCTGAATGTAGCTGGCAGCTCATTCTGCCTGGGGAATTGCCCCGTGGATGACTGACTCGCCTCCCTTCCCAAAAAGCTGAGGTAGGAATTGTGGGGGGAAAGGCTTGGAAAATTGTTTCATGCTGGTTGCTTAAATTGCCTCTGCATTACAGTTGGGGGAAAACAAAGGAGAAGTCTATGCATAAAACTGCATCCTAAAGCCAGCTGTGGCAGAGGCACGGATGTTGGAAAGAAGCAGAGCAAATGAAGTCATCCAGCAGTGGGGAAAAGACATCAATATAATATAGTGCAGAACAAAGCAAATTCTACCTCAAACACAGAGCTGAAAGGGAAACATCTCCCTCTGTCAGATCTATTACCATGCATTTATTCCAATAACAAATAACTAACCCGGAGAGTAACCCAAACCTGATTTATTTCTCCATCTATGTAAATATGTAGAGGCAGCCGAATTTGACTGTAAAAACCACTGATCTCATATGTTTTTTTATATATGTTGGAAAAAATAGGAGTGAAGTTTCTGCCTCGCTGCCAGGGGATGCTGGCAAAGCATTTGAGCTATAGATATTGTATCTTGTCACTAATGACTGCAGGGAACTGAAAGGGATTTGGATTTTTTTAATGCTTCACATTAATTGATAATTTGGTCTCAGAATCCACAGTGGAACACAGGATTTGCTATATTGGATCTGTCTAGTGGCCCATAAAATCTGGCGTCTTGCCTCAGTGATGCTCAGAAAAATTATCATCCAGCGTCTTTGCTTATAAGGCTGGCCGTTCCTGTAAGGGCCATACAGCAGAAAGGGGCAGAAGGTCCCTCTGGCCTACACGGCAAACATCTTCAAAACCCTGAAATGTGGATTTGACAGGACTTTTCTTTTTTTTTAATTTAAAAAAAACCCAAGAAACTCTTCAACTACAACCATTCTCAACAGACAGACTGCTGCTTTAACTCGTGGTCTCCACAGTCCAAATAGAGAGGAGGTGAACTTGTGTTTCCAGAGGGCGAGTGGGAACATGGCTGAGGCCAGAGTGGGGAGATGCCTGCTGCTGAGCAGAACACTATTGATTAGGCAGTATAAAGATTTCCCTCACTAATTCCTTCAGCAATCTTATCGTGTGTCGCCCACATAATTGGATGGGGAAGAGAGAGGTGGAATCACTTAAGCGTTCAAAGCTCAACACGAGCTGAGAAAAGATTCCCATTTCGTGTGTGTGTGTGCAATTTTGTGCATCGTTGCCCCTTGATTGTACATTGAACACGCTCTCTTTGACAGCCGAGCCCTAAACAGCCTGGATATTAAAGCTGCTTGCAAACAGGGGCTTCCTCCATCCAGCTGGGGGGAGAAGGAGCTCACTGGGGCTGTGAGAGAGGCAGGGCTATGAAATTGTGGGGCGGGGATCAGGAGGGGAAAGCCTGGAGAAACTCTGACCATGCAGGAATCAGCAGGAAAAAAGAAAAGCAGTGGTTTCCTTCCATGAAAGCATCTTAATTAAGGAGGTTGATGAAGATACTTGCATTTTGCAATTTTTTTAGGGAGGCCTTCAGTTTGTTATGAAGCAAAGCATAATTTATCCATGCCCTCACTAAACTGGCTCATAACTTCTCTGCCTCCAGTCCCTTGCTGACCACACCAAGGTTTGGGGGTGCTCCCCACCTTTCCTGACCAGTGTGTGATCTCTTGGCTGCACCCATGGTAAAGGAGAGCTGAGATCATGGTCCTGCAGGTGGGAAGGCAGGAGGAGGCCAGTGGCCAGCTGGGCTGCAGTGAGGAAATGGCTTTAACGACCTAGACACGATGAGGGGGGGGGGTTTACATTTGCACATTCCAATCTCACTGGACTTTAAATGGCACTGCTCCTCCCAAAGTATGAACAGTTCGTGACCCACACTCTTTCTGGTCCACCTGTGCTGGAATAATGAAGCTGGAATAATAGGCTGGCATAAGGTACTCCACCTTCTTCTGCTCTAGCTGCAGTTTAAATCAGTTTAAATTTAAATGCAGTTTAAATTTTTACCCACCTTGGTAAAACCTGGAACCATCAGTGCCTCTGACCTGCCCTGTACAAAATCCTTCCTTGTTTCTGGTGAAACACATTTTGGATGGATCTCCACCACGGGAGAGTCTATCTTGCTCAAAATGAGGCATTGGGCTCTTTTCCCTGTCTGTCACAGCTTTCAGGCTAATGGGATATTCCAAGTGGGGACAGCAGGAGGAAGCAAGCACACTGCATGCAGGCAGCCTCTAGCAGGTGTTGGGAATCACATTTGGACAAAACAAATTAAAACAGGGGAAAAAAAACAGTTTCACAGTCAGGGGGAGGGGAAAAACTACTCAGGGATGGATGGGGATCACAAGTAGCTTCTCTTGCCTCTCAAGATCTGTTGGCTGTGCCCAGGGAACACTGAAAATAGAAAAGAGTCCTGCCCTCCATAGTAAAGTTTTATGCAAAGGGAATTGCTTTGAAGGAAAGGGTTCCTGAACTTCCCAGCAGGAAATTTGCTATTTCAAGTTTTACAGCAGAGGTGACAGGCTTGGGTAGCTTGGCTGCATTGAGAAACAACGCCAGCTTTCAGAACTGAACTGACTCTCTGACTTCTTGGGATCCACCCCAGTGATGGCTCCAGCATTTGATTGGTTACTCCCAGTACTCTCCCAGATCCCAGGAAAGCAGAGATCAGCCTGGACAGCTTTTAAGAGCGGCCAAAGTCCAGTCAGCATGGGCAAGGACTGGAAGAACCATCTCTGTTGAATCCAAACTTGCCGTATACATCCTCAGGTGTTTCAGGTCAGGAAATACTGAACAACAAACAATTCCTCCCTGTTTGGCTACATCTTTGACCTCTGCGAATGGAAGGTTAAAAACCATCAGGAAGCTAAAATGAAAGGCTTTGAACTCCCAGCCCTCTGGATCTCAGCTTGATGTTTGGGGGAAATCAAAAGCTTCAATTCAAATGCCTGGGAATAGGGCTGAGCTTTGATTGAAAGATCCTAATTTTGATAAGCTCTCAGTAGGTGTGTGAGGGTTTGGGGGGGGAACACAGGGGGATTTCGATGGAGGTCAGTGTTTAGGTGAATACTGAGACCATATTAAACAAAAATTCTGAGCCAAATGACTCACAATGACAGCAGCAACATACCCCGAGCAGGAGAAGAGGTGAGCGTGGAGGTCAAGTACCAGAACAGGGAGTTTTTATTTCCCAAAAACAAACCGCTCTTTTGTGCCTGCGCTTCAAAGAAGATGTCACCAGATTGTGAGAGCTCTTCACCTGCCACATCCCTCTCATTACTGGAATGAAATAAATGGCAACAGCATGAAAACAGCAACTCAAGCCGGAGAACAACAGGTAGACAGTGAGAAAAAGGGGAGGGGGAAAACAGGGTGCGGATGCAGGTCTTGACAGGGTGGAGAATTAGGGCAATTACCGTTTCTGAGGAAATGCCAGGAATACAGCACAACCTAATTTCCCCAATTAATTCTTCTGCACTTGAGCTGCTTTGTGTGAAGGGCTCTTAAGGTTTCAAACAGGAGGGAAAAAAAAAAAAGACTCAACATTTGTTTTTCCCTCAGTGTAGAAAGGGGGAAATGTTGAGGGAAAATGTCTGGCTAAAACACAAGATGATGCTGTTACATCTTCCTTTCGGGAGATAAGGAGCTGTGCCAGAAATTCAATTTGCAGGGGTTTTTATAGGAGCCACAGAGATATCAAAGACCAGCACGTTCAATATCACACTGACTTTTCCTGCACGCAGAGCACACCAGGACAGGCACAGAGACACTTCACCCACACACCCACACCGAGCCATTCCCTCACCTCCCCTCTTTCCAACCCTACTGCAACTTAGGGAAAATCTGGTTCCTCTGCCCCCAAACCCCCAGTCAGGACAGTTGTGAGGCACCATGGCATGAGCCATCCACACCTCACAGGGCATACATGTGTCACCTAGGGGGAATTATGGTAAAAACAAGGAAAGAAATAACAAATTGGGAGTTGGGGTGGTGGGATACATGGGATAAACAGATGCTGAGAAGGGCATGTAATGCTTTCAGACACAGGCTCTTGAACATAGCAAGACTGTGGCTCGGCCTGGCTGGCACAATCTGCATCAGCCACACCTCCAGGTCACTATGAGACTTTCTTGCCCTTACTCGTGTAGGTCTGACAAAGCAAGATGTGCTTCCAGAATTCCACCTAAGACAGGAGAAAATCAAAGCACTTTTCACTTCTAAGTCCTCTTCCTAATGGAACATATATTTACAGATGTGAAACCTTCCCAAAACCCAAGCAGAAAGGATGGAGAGAGAGCAGCACATCAGATTTTCCACCTCAGAGAAGGGGTAAAAGAGGAAAAAGGTGGTGCACAGATGCATCTGCACAGCACTGAGGTGCTGGGAATGGTGCTGATGTTGGAAGCTGAACGTGACACACACATTGTACCTTCTACAAGAGATCCCACACAACAGCCAGCATGGCCAGGGACTGAGCTGGCTCTCCCCCACCTATCAGCACTGAACTGAGCCTGAGGACACTGTCTGGGTGCAGAACCTGGCTCATTCTCTGTCCAGAGCTGACTTACAGCCAGTGTACACCAGGTCTACCATAAAACCTGAGAGTGGCAGCCTATTTTTCCCTCCCAAAGTGAGGCAGTACCATATCCCAGCTAGAAATTCAGAGGGAGTTTTCCTCCCCTGTGCCTGCTGGCCCTCTGAAGAGAGTTCAGAGCTGGTGAACAGAGCACCACTGATGGTGTGATTATTTTGGAGCCCTCTATCGAGAAGACTGTGGGTCAGATTAAATCCAGTTTCAATGCAAGGCTTGTCTCTTAGTCTTATCTGCCATGCTGGATGAGCTTCCAAAGGAGCATGACCCAGGCAGCTGCTAAATCTCAGTGATCTGCTGCACACATGGAAACTTCACTGGAAAAATAACTGGCTGTATCCATGGGAAAGAAACCAATCTTGCACTGCAGGGGAAAAGAACTAAAGTGAGTGATGGTCTCGATGGGAGATGGTCATCAGAAAAGCAACCTTAACAATGGGTACTGAAAAGTGTCAAGAATATGGGGGTTTTGCTGGCCATTTTAAAGAAGGAGAAGAAATAAAATGTTTGCAGAGTAAACCTTCATGCTTCAAAGGAGGAGGGATCCCAGACTTTTTAAGGAACACTGACCTAAGGCCAAAGTCATAGCAGAAATGTTTCAGTTTTAATGGTCTAAGGGTGTGAGAGCCAAGGTTCATGGGAAGAGATACAAATCTTTTATTAAACCAACTGATACAACAGAAAATGACAATAAAAAAAAGAACTCAGAGAGGGTTTGTGCACCTAAAATTAATTCTTTCTTCCTCTTTCAACAATACTGTGTGTTCTATTAAAAGATATTACTTCTTCCTGCAAACCTTGTCTCTCCCAAATCCAAACAATGCTCCAGAGTGGTGAGGACACAGAAACAGGGAGCATTTTTGTCGTTATGTTTATCTCATCGTGTTGCTAGAAATTTCAAGTCCTTCATGTGTCCTTCTTTTTTGACAAGCAGGTGTGCTCTGCATGATGAAATGACCAGGAGGACACTCAGGACTGACCTCTGGGAAAGGATGAAGCTAAATCCCTAAAAGGTTTCAAGCCCAGCCCAGGATTTGGAGCAGGATGCCAGAAGAGTAGGACAGAGGAAATACAGACAGAGGGATGTCTTCATGAGGTTTAATGTCTACATAAATCCTTCCTCTATTTGTCATGTGTCTTCACTGTTGATGTCCCACCCATGTCAGGACATTACCTTGGGAGTTATTAAGGAGTCTTGAGAACAATTTAAGACTGTGTTCTCATCTAAAGATGAAGAAATACTGTCTTTTCCCTGGACAGCTGCCACATGGTTTTGTTTTGAAACTGAATTACACATTTCGGGGGACAAATGGGAAAATTATCTGACTTCTACTGGAGCTTGGGTGGGTCCAGAGCCACAGAAGGGCTCTTGGAGCAACCAAACCCCAGTGTGCAGGGTGAAAGAGCAGCTGGGGATTCTGATCTCAGCCCTGGTGATGCCCCCAGCTCTGACATTCCCCTGCAGCCACCGTGACATCCTCCAGGACACAGCGCTGGGCAGACACTCTGTGCCTCACTTGCTGCAGTCTCCATGCCACCCTCATCTTGGCTGAGGCACAATGTCCCTGACCTGCAGCGTCCCACCACCTGCTGTCACAGTCCTGAGTCATACCTAAAAAAAATCGCCTACTCACACGGTTTTTCAGAGAAAACAACAAGGAAAATGAAATCCGCCCAAACCTTTCCTCCCCAGTATGGATATATCCCGTCCCGCCTTCCCACAGAGACCCACACCAAAGATTGCACAGCACGTTACACAACACAGCACAGAAATGCTTCTTCAGCAACCCCGCCTTCCCTCTTCACACAGAAGCTGGACTACTTCTCCCCATCTCCCTGGTTCCTCCACTTTCCTCCTCTTTTCCTCCACTCAGATGCTGTTCCACCTCTCCCCACCACTTCCACCTCCACAGACATTTTCTCTCCATCCTGTCTTCTTGAAAGGAGGTTAAAAGGCAACAGCTGACGGGATCCCTCTGTGATGCAGGAGGAAGAGGATGCATCTGTCTTCAGGCAGAGCATGGGGAGCTTACAGAGAGGGGGAACAAGCCTCTCTGCCGTTTTTGTTATGCAGATGTTTGTTTTCTGTATCCGAATGTGTAACAGAAAATTAGGCGGTTCACCTTTGTTAAAGCAATTTTGCATCCCACAAATGCAGGAGCCAGATGGTGTACTTTCTTTGTCTTAAAAGATTAAAAAATGGGAAAGAAAGGAAATGGCTAGGAACTAATCCTCAGCCTGGAACACATATATAATATATCCACATATCCAGTTATCCAGGCTTGTGGGGCCTGGGCAGGAGCAAACACAGGCACCCAGCAGACTGAAGCGAGTCTGCTTGCAGAGAGCTCCAGCCCTGTCACTTTGTGTCAGCTTGGGGGTGGGATTTTCCCCCGTGTTTCCACAAAATGACAAATTACAGCTTCTCCCAGGGCTGCAGCTTGGACACACCGAGCAATATTTTCTAGAACCAACTGAAGCAGAACTTTGCTGCAGGTCCCACTGCTGGCAATGTCAGGCTGCCCGAAGGGAAGAGCTGCCATGCACAAACACTGCGAAACAGACTCAGAAACTTCACCAGGCAGGTCATAGGTGTGACCAGGGACAACACTGAAGAATTTTGAAAGTTCAGCTCTTCATAGGTGAGACCCGGGAGCAGTTAGATTGTTCCACTTGAGCTTCTTTGTTCATATTCTGGGAGGAGTGTGGTTGGACTGTGGCTGGAGGAGGGATGAAGGACACCTGGCCCCTGGAATTCTGCTCTTTGCTGGCCTGGGTAGACTTCCCAGCTCTGTCACTAATTCCTGCTGTGGCCTTGGGCAAGTGATGTAAACCCTCTGCCCCTCATGCCACCGGTGTGAATATGGGCAATCAGACCCTTATTTTGCTAGAAACCTTCTTTGGACTTTAACAGAGATAAGGCCCCTTCGAATTAACTTCCTGACCGAAAGTTTTGAACATACTGAAAATACATGAAAACAAAGAAAGGAAAATCAACTAAGAACAAAAGGCTGTGCCGGTCTGAAAGTCAGTTCTTGCTCTGGCAAGTAGATGATAACCACTTAACTACTTTAGTCACACCTGGCAAGTTGTGTATGCAGAGAGAAGCCCACTAAAGAGCCTTACAACACCTCGTGAGACAGCACGGAGCAGTCCTCAGCAAAGCGCTTTGCACAGACAGGATGAGGGCTACAGGACACCACCACAGAGAAGACGAAAAATCCCACGACAACAAAACTGGCCTGTGGAGATCATCTCGGCCCTCCCAGCCTTCACGTGTCAACAGCAGCAACTTCTCCCCTTGCGCAGAGAGCTGTTGGTGCTGCAGGAGCACAAGCTCGGCTGGGATTGTCTCCAGCAGTGTGAGGCTGCCTGTGGTTGGGGCAGGATTAACAGGGCTGAAGGGAGGAAGGCAGGCAAGAACACGGGTATTCACGTGTGCCGCTCCTCACCCTCCCCTGGGCTCTTCTCTTTCCTACTCGCTCCTTCCTGAAGTTTCAGCAGTGATGGGACCACATCACCTCTCCTTTCTCATCATTGCCCAGTAGCTGCACTGAGACCTCTTCCCAGCGTGGGCTTTTCTGCTGCACAGTGAAGGCTGGTTCCCTCACTGGTAATTAAACCCAGTGGCAATCCAGTGTTCTGGCCTGGGAGAGATGATACGTCTCAGCACAAATCTGATCATGTTTGTCCTCCTCCCCAGCACAGTAACTGCACTTGGCAGCTGTCTATCCCATAATGAAAACTTCCTGAATCAGATCAAGACAACAGGTCACCCCTTTCTGGGTGGCTGGGAGAAATCATCCTCAAAGCCAAACATCCGTGTTGTAAGCAGAAATAAATCACCTTTAGTGCAAGCATCAGGCTAGAAAGCACAGCTCCTTAGCCTGTGAAGCCCTTCCCTCCTGGTGGATGGTCCAGAGACAAACTCCTACTCCAGTGTGCTCCAAACACTTCACACATCACATTTCTCCTGTAGCTGGGAAGGGAAACACGCTGTTCCCCCAGGGAGGCTGCCACCCCAGGCAGGCAGGACACTGCAGACAGGTACAGAGGGAGTGTGCAAGACAAGGGGACAGTGTGAGCACAAATCACAGGAGAAAAGGCTGGAAAGGCATTCCTGGCTCATTGAGTCTCTCCCCAGAGACGAGTACAGGATTAGCCTCTGCACTAAACCCAGGTGTTTTTATCTAGTTGCTTCCTGAAGTTCTTTAATGACAGACTCTCAGCAACCTACCCCTGGCAAATTATTCCATTGTCTAAATGATGACCCTGCTGGAAAAAAAAGTGTTCTGAGGTCAAACCTAAATTGACTATTATTTCCTCTTCCATATTTTATGCACTTATCAGTCAGTCTTTCAGTTGCCTTCTCTCTAGGACCCTGTATTAAGTTTCTTTAATCTAACTCCAGAGGTCACAGCCTGTAGTATTTATCATCTCTTTGGATTACCTTTAATTTGTCAATGTCTTCAAAAAGCAAGGAATAAAAATAGGCAGTAAGGATGGAATGACTTCAGAGCTACCCGAAAGCGTGTGACTGTGTGCTGGGGTACCACAGAGTCTGTGTGTAGGCATCTGCATGGGTGTCTGAACTACAAGCATGGCCAGGACTGAACAGGATTAAGGACAGTGGTTTAGGGATGCCTGATCAACTTCTGTGCACATTTCAATGAGGGAATAACCAAGCAAGTGAGCCCAAGGGCTCCAAAAACTGATTTACTGTAACACTTCCTATCTCCCTTTGCTCTGAGCATCAGACTGCCACTGCAGCTGCCTTACCCTGTAGTAATCAGTGCTGTAGACATCTCTTGACATCCCAAAGTCTCCAATCTTCACCAGCAGGTTGGCTCCGACCAAGCAGTTCCTGGTGGCCAGGTCTCTGTGGACAAAGTGCTGGGAGGCAAGGTACACCATTCCAGAGGCGATCTGGCTAGCGATGTGGAGCATCTGGGATAGCCCTAGCTCCCCTTTGGCTTGTCGAGGCTGCCCATCCACGAGGATCATAGCATCTGGGCCGTGTGCCCTGTAGGGAGGAACAAGCAAAAAAGACAGAGTTGGCTCTCAGAAGTGACCAGGAGACAGGAATCCCACACTGTCACTGTTCTTGCTGGATGGGGACCAGCCCCCAGCCCTGCACTGTGAGGACGGACACACAGCTCCAGTGGAAAGGGAGAAAGGCTTAAGAAAACAGGAGGATGAGGGAACATTTGTTTGGTGAGTGGGTGCCATACATCCTTATCCTGTCCTGTCTACTGCACACAACCTCTTATGGCCACAGATGGACACAGACTGCCAGGACAGAGGGACCACTGGCTTGAGGCAGCCTGGACACTCTTCTCTGGCAAGACCTCTGCAAAACTAATGAGCCTCCAGATATTTACGTTTGCTCCATTTAATTCTTGTACCATTGAAAATGCCCCAAAGGCAGAGATATCATCCCCATTTCCTCCACAGCTGCCATATTTCTTGTACCTCATCTCTTTATCAATCCCAAACAGCCTCCTCTTCTTTCTCCATATCACCAACAAGCCACCCCCTGATCGATATCAATACAGCCAGAGATCACAGAAAATGTTTCAGAGGAAGCACTAGCAGCTTCATCCCCATAAAATCCCTTTTGTGTCCTGAGCTATTCCAGAACTAACACAGGTACTGTGAACTGTGACAGCACGAGCACAGGTGCAAAGTTTAGCCCTGGATGTCAGCAGGTGCAGAGAAAACACCCTGGGCAACAAAAGGAAATATTTTGTTGAACCAAGTGCATTGTAAATGCAGGACTTTAGGTCAGTCTTATTCCTGTCCTGTCCCTGTTTTGTCCCCTTCCTCGCTGTGTGCCAAGCTTTTCTGTCATGCTCCCTCTGTGATGCTTCTTCCCCTGGCAGAGCTCACCCCGTGGTAACCTGTGTGAAGGTGGAATAACAAAAGCCCTCATATTTAGGGAAATGCAAGAGATGTTGCTGTGACCTTCCTCCTTGTGACTAACACACGGCACAGTGAATTCTCTGAGACTTTCATACTGTTCTCTTTGAGATGGTTCTTGGTGCGTCCTATATAGTGTGTACGTGTCTCTCTCTCCCTTCTTCTCTCCCTTTCTCCATCCCATATGGTTGTAATGCAGAAGAAAGAAGAATCAGCACATTTATGAGATGAACAGGAAGGATATTGGTACCTTTAGTTATGTAAAGAAGGCTATAGACAATATGAGAAGGGTATGCCCATCTTTTCTTGGGGAAAGGAGTTTAAACAGAGAGGCCATAAAATTGGGTGGATTCCCTGTTAAAGAACATTTGGAGTTTTTCTCCATTATGAATTGATGGAGGCTTTGGGGGAAAAAATTCACCATTCTGGCTTCCTCTTCTGAAATTCCTCTTCTGTCCCACGACAGTCTGACTGTGGTGCTGCTTCACAGAAAGGTGAACACCACAACTCTGCAACTTTTCCAACAAAGCTTGTTGCCTGTCTGAGCAACAGCAAATGGCAACAACTTACCACAGATTAGAGAGTGGGTCTGTAATGGCAACGTGCTCTTATCCCTATCCTGCTGCTGACCCAGACAGGAAACAAAAGCTGGAAAACCAGTGACCAAAGGAAAAGGGGGAAGCAATGGACATCTCTAGTGAGCAGAGGGGGATGTGGTCACTGCAGACCCCAGGCAGTGGGGGGGGTGTGCCAGGAACATCCAGCCTTGCCCCCTACCCAACCTACGGGCAGACTCCTGTGCACACCATCCTTAGGGATGCTCCCTGAAGGCCGTGCCAGTATTTCTCCATGCCAAGACCTTTTCTATCAGTATTTTCCAAGGCAGGACACTACCACTGCAGCCTGCCCTGGTGCAGACAGCAGGGTCTGTTGTGACACCGCCAGCGTGGTTGTCCCAGGAGGCACGAGGAGCCATCCCAGCACGTGTCACTGCTAACCCAGCTGGTACGTGCTGATCCCGGTGCTTCCCCTTCCCACACCAGCTAATGTTTCAGGCCACTAAAACTCTCTGTTCTCTGGGAAGCACACAAAGGTCTAACAACACCGAGGGGAATTTATTTATTGTGCTTTTCTCTAAGAAACTGGGTCTAAAGTGAGCCTCTTCCATTTTACTGCTTTTCCAATTTCTACAGTTAAACTAGGAAAAGTCCATCTGAGTGTCTCTAACAGACTCCCAGTGTCCCCGGCCCCCAGTGTCTGGGAGTCACCATCTCCTGCTGCAGGCTGGGTGAATTATTCCATGATAAAAACTGCTGCTTGCTGAGGGATTCCAAGCAGCTCTGCATCACCAACCCCTCCTGACCCCCTTGCAGCCCCCATTCCCCACCAGCACACACCTTACCTGACTAAGCCCAAACTCCCCTTCCATATGACCCCTTAGGCATTCTGAGTGCTCGTTTGTAGGGTCTAAGCTCCCTTGTCCCCAGAGCCATCTTCCTTTGGGACACAAAGGGTTTTCACTGCCCACCACATTCCGGCATGCAGGGAAAGGAGCACATAGCTGCTTTTTCCAAGGCTGCACAGGAAGGAGAAGCTGGCAGCTTAACACAGCTGGAAGATGAGAAGCTGCAATCCCAGGGACCACACACCTGGAAAAGTTTATTTTCCTTCATAAAGGCCAAAGATAATACAACGAGATTTCTTTTCCAGTGAGACTGGAGATGAATTTCGTTGGGCACGAGTGTTTCTCAGATGCGTCCCAAGAAAGGGCTGGGAGATGGGAGTGAGGGGTCCATGGCTCCAGCATGATACCAGCCTTAGGAACACACTGCTGGGTGAAGCAATTCCACCAGGCATTGGCAGCGGGCACAAGACATCTTTCTGAGACAGTGAGAGAGCCTGTTTTGCACTATGCTCTTTGGGAGGTCAACTAGAGCAGTGAGAGAGGTTGTTCCTCAGCTGTAATATCTGACTCCTCTAAGGGAATAAGGTTGCTGGTTCTGCCAGGAAAAAGGATGGGTCAATTTTGAGTTTTTCTTTGTGAAGCACTTGAAGAACAGCATCTCTCATTCTCTTTTTCAGACTGCCTGACTTCGGTCACAAGGCTGAGGCACTGTCCTTAACACTGCATCACCAACCTGGGCTAAAACACCATTTCAGCCCAGCTAATGGTTTCTTGCTGGTGGCAGAGTTCAATCTGCTGCTGCTGGGAGGTTGCTGTGCCCTCCAGGTACCACAAAAGAGGGTCCCAAGTAACCAAGGCTACTCCCCCTTGAAAGTGGGTCTGAGGAGCTCTGTAAAGCAAACAGCTTTCACTCGTCCTACCTAGCCAAAGATGTGTTAGATCTATCCACAGCTTGAGACAGGGACTGAGCTATAAAATCCTATTCAATCTACCCAAAACTGTACCAAAATGAGGAGGAAAACCAATGCAGGAATGTTCCCAGCTCATTCACTGCCCTGCAAATGCCCCAAAGAAGCTGGAGACAGAGGGGCACTACTTGGCAGAGGACAGAAGAAATCTCTAGGATCCTTCCTCATATTACTCTGGTGTGGGTAACTGCTTAGAAGTGAAAACCTCAGGGAAAAACTTGCAGTGCCTGGTCAGAAACTGTGTTGGTAGAAAAATACTCACTGAGCGTATCTCAACCCCAGATCTAGACCTGCCATGCACAAGATCCTTGTTCCTCCTGCAATCATATTCACACTTAGCAGTCAAAACAGGAAAATATCAAGGGTCCAATTTTCTAAATATTGGGAAATAAAACTACTAATTATTCCAAGAGGTAAGTACCACTCCACTTGCACGCAGGTTTCAGAGTGGAATTTCTGTTTCGTGGCAGAAGAGCACCATAAACATCCTCCCACAGCTGCTCCCTGGCCCTTGCTGCTGGTGGATACAGAGCCCACAGATTATCTGCCTCAGGCTGATGAAATGGTTGAATGATGATGGGGGGCACTGGAGGCTCTGGCAATTTGCATCTCTCTAGAGACAGGGAAGGTAATTACAGCACTTCTTCAGGCCTTGCCTGACTTCATGGGTAGCCTGGTGCCACAGGGTAAGGACCAGGGATCAGGGACCCCACAGGCACTGCCTGAGACTCCTCCAGCATTTCTCAGGTCTTTTCTGAACTTGAGAAATGAGGAATGAGAGCCAGTGACCAGTAAACACCCAGGATACAAATCAGATCAAGGACTCCAGCAAGTTTCTCAAAGGAATATTTTCGTTCTCATGCTGTTGAAGCAGGAGCTCGGTGACTGAGGGTGTGATGGCAAGTGGCCTTCCTGCTTCAGCAGGACGTGGCTTTGGTGGGTGTACAGGACTCGGAGCTGCTGACAGCCGTGGCTTCACGTCCTTCCACCCCCACAGGGCAGAGAAGGATCACAGCCACGCTTCCTGCAGCTTCAAACTTGCTGAGGTGGGAGAAGAAAGCCCTGGTTCCCACAGCTCCTGAGACTGCCTTAGACAAAATGTCAGGATAGGGCTAACAGAGCCCTAAATCCGGTGAGGACCGCCATCTCCTCCAAGCTGCCCTTGGAACAACCACCTCTCACTACTCAGCCCGCTGAACAATGATGCCGTGGGTGCCCCACTGAGCTAGAACGAGTTTCACCGAGGCTGTGGGGCAGCCCCACAGCACCTCCTGTGCCCTCATCCCCCACATACCTCAGGAACTTGTTGAGGTCACCGTGCTTCATGTACTCGAAGACCATGATGAGCGGGTCGCCGTCACCGCACACGCCGTAGAACTTGACGATGTGCTCGTGCTGCAGGTTGGTGAGCAGCTCCGCCTCCCGCTGGAAATCCTTGCGGGCTGCCAACGTGGGGTCTTTCAGAGCCTGGAATAAGGGATGCAGACATGCACAGAGTGGGCTCGGGTTGGGGGGAAAGCCAGAACAAAGGGGTCACGGCATCTCGGAGGAGCTGATGAGGAAGGGAGGGGAGAGGAACCTCTGGCCCAGTTGTACTGGGAGGGCTGGTGGCATCACGTTAGCGTTTCGTTCCTGTAGTTACTGTCCCAGTGGGTTCCCCAACTCATTTCCTAGGCAGCAGCAAACATGCCTCAGAGGGTAATAGCTTCCAATTATTCCCAGCTTGGGCAGAATTTATACTGGTGACCTAGGGGTGAATGGCTTCATATCTCATTATTATTAAATTCCTGAGCCAGACAGTCCTTGCTATCTGTCTTTTATTTTGAAATAGCTGACTACACTGCCTTTATTCAGAAGATGGATTTGCCTGGCTGTGCAGTTATTGTGTGGATTTTTCAAACTGCCTCTGAAGAAGGACACTGTCAAGTCTTTTCTCATAATTTTTAAAATCATGTTTTTATTCCCTGCTGTTTATAACAGCTTCCCTGGCAGACTGATGCTGAAATCAGTATCCTTATTGAGAATATCTCATCTCCCACAGTTTGAGAATGCCACTTTGCCATTGCAAGGCAGCTTGCAGGCTTCAGGTGGTGTGGGCCAGCCTGACATTGCAGAGTTGCCATGAAGATGTTGCTGTGGCTGCAGCTGATGAGAAGGGAGAATTCTCCAAGGTTGGGTTCTGTGCAGTTGCATTGGAGAGTTAGTTTGAAAGCAGCTTGTTGTCATCTCAGGGTATCAAGAGAGGGAGCTTGATAAAAAAGTTTAAGTCCAGACCATTTGATAATATGGAATGGCCACAAGAATCAGCACAGTCTTTGCAAACATTTAAGAAAATGAAGAGGCTGGTTTTGAGTTGCTGGTTCTCAGTCACGTTCTCCACATCCTCCACATGCCAGGAATGTTCAGGACCAATTCTGGCTTTAACTGTGCAGCCTAACAGGAGCTGAAAAGGACTCAAGGAAACTTGTTCCACTTATCCTGTGTCAGTCTGATGTGCACCAGTTCCCCTTTAGTGGTGGGGAACACTGGGTAGCTCCCCCTTACCTACACACAAATATACCTGCCCCCTTTCCCCGTGCCTTCAATGTCCCCATGCAGACAGCAGAGTGGCCTGAGCAGCTGCAAGCTACAATTTATGTGCAAAAAGGGCTGATAAACATCAGAAAGCTGTGCCTGGAGGACAGGGCCCAGCACTCTGTTACTGCACCTGGGCTGGCCCATGGAGCTGCTGGCTCCAGAGACTCCTCCAGGGAAGGTGCTTTTCCCCTTGGAGCAGATCTGCTGTGACGCTTTTCCCCAAGCCTTAGGACACTGCCTCATCTGATTCTGCCCCCCAACTGCTACTCACATGGCATAAGTGTGCTTTAATTCTTTGCCCTTTGGGATAGCTTGACTAGAGATATTTATATGAATGTTAGTTACATGGTGCAGATGGAAAAGCATCCATCCTTTTCTCAGGCACCCAATTACTTTTTAGCCATTTAATATCTTCATAATGTTGATGCCACCCTATTTTTCTACAGGAAAATAGTCCCTTCCCCATCACTCTTTTCTCCCCCTTTTTCCTGTGGTTGCACATACTATTTCAAGCTGCAGTGAGTTTAGGTTTCATCTCCTTCACACACAATCATTTCTATAAGGTGTTAAGATTGTAAGTTTGTTGATATCACACACCAAAAAAAAGTTACTAACTCCCTCTCCATTACTAAGGTTGCACAGCCAAGCATTTAGAAATGAGGGCAACGGGAGCTGGAAGGGATGGAACAGGGGAAGAAGACCAGTACCAAATAAAGAAGGGATGTCTCAGTGAAACCACTGGAATGCCTCTCCCAGGAAGGTTTGGAATGTATTTTTTGGTGCCTCCATCACTCAATTCCTCCGTAACTTCTGGCAAGTCCCTGAGCATCTGCAGGTTGCAGCTGTCGTCATGAAGTGCCAGTTGTTCCAATATTACCTGGAAAATCCCCTCGCATGCGGCATCAGGGCCAGGTCTCCACAAGCACCACGTGTTTATTGCTGCAGCAGGGCTCGCTCTGAGTCAGGCACCTGCTGTCCATGCGGCTGGAAAGAGAGGTCGGTAACTCCATCCTCTACCTAAAGCAGATCTCTTCAGCTCAGTTTTCCTGCTTCTGCTTCTGCCCTCTGCAAAAGGGGATGATACAACCCCAGTAACTTGCTGGGAGGCTGTGAAAAGGGGTACACTCACGTCTAGGGAGGTTCCAGCACGGGAGTGATCACCACAATGGAGCAGCCACAGAGAAATGAAAAATGTTCAGAGGACATGCCCTGAATACAGCCCCTCCAGCATTTCTAGTACTTGACTTTGTCACCTTAACACTCTGCTGGATATAGTGCTTGTGCGTTTCTTAGGATGCTTTTAGAAGCAAGCTGAATAAAACAGGAAGCTTGTCCATGCCTTCACATGAAAACTCAGCTTATCTGTGGGGCTGCAACCTTTAGATCTGCTAAAAATCTGAGTCCATTTAAGCGAGCGAGTAACACAGCCACTTCCTTTGGCCCTGGGAGAGAGTCCCTGAGAGCAGGGCAGAGGCAGGCTCTGGGCTGTGGACTCAGCTGCCCTTAACCAGCGAGTGCTGCTGCTGCCCTGAGCTGCAGTGACTGGGGAGGTAGTTCTCAGCCTCAGCTGGGGACAAGAGATCTTCAGGAACTGCAGCCAAATCTCAACTTAATATGTAAAACCTCCATTCCTGGTTTTTTTTCTTTTTCCCCTCAGATTTATAATGTGGCCCAAATTAGAGGGATATTTTTCCCTGCCACTCCCAGAGCTGGCAAGAAGCCAGATTCCAGGGCCCTGCTCCAGAGCTGGAGCTGTATGATCTTGCGGGATGAAAGGCACTCTGGAGATGTAAGCTCATAGTAGCAATTAACAGAAACAAGTTCGGATGCTGTTTCTGCCTACGTGCAAACGAAACTCAGAAGAGGCTCGGGAGCCAGGCTTGCTGAGGGATGGCTGACACTGATAGGCAGGTACCAGCCCTACAATCAAACAATTAATCACGTGGGTGTCTTCGTGTCCTCGGCTTTAACCAGTCTCAGAGGTGAAAGGTGCAACCTTGCACTTCACTGCCGGAGCAAAAGGGGACATCTGAGCTAAAAAAAAAAAAGGCTTGAGCTGCCAGTGATTAGAGCAAGTCACAAGTAACTGGATGCCTCCAGCATTTTGGAGAGAGTGCTGGAACCTTTCTCCCTGTAGAGCATTGGTTCAAACGCAGACCTTGTTCCAAGGAGTTAGGAGGCATCGGTTAAATCCATGGGATTAAACTCTGTCCCTGCCAACTGGTGCCACATGAGAGGAGAGCACAGTTCTGCACTGAGTGTTCTCCTCTGCCCAGAGCCACACTGATGGGGCACAGCTCCCACGAGGAATATCACAAGGATGCAAGCAGCACAGCACAAGCCAAGCTGAACTCGTGTTGGCTTAAAATACCCAAAACAGGAGCAACCTGTGGCTAGGCAAGCAGGAGCTGAGTGGAGCCGAGCCGAGTTGCTTTGCCCATCTTGCAGCAAATTGATCCCAGAAAATTGGCTCATCATGCTTAGCTTTCATTGCTCATTTTTGCTGAGGCCTTTTTATGTTTCAGCTTCTGCATGTTACACAAAAAGATAAAATCCAGAAGGAGCAGGGCCCCAGTGCCTGGTGGAGGGAGGTGGATCCACACTGTGCTGCTGCAGCCGCACGGGAGCTCACGCCTTCCAGGCCAGCCTCTCCTCCCTGTCTGTCTGCTGGCTGTGTCGGTAGGAAGGGAGGCTTTGGCACTGCTGAGAACAGACAACCTTGAAGCGAAACGCCGAAACTTTGTGTGACTAAGTGGATTTACCACAATCTCCGGCATCAGATAAATCTCCACCCGTGGCCCCCAGCCCTCCCTTCCTTCCCTTTCCCACGCAGGCTCGTCCAGCCTCGCTTCACTGGCCAGCCCCTGCCCTGCTCTCTGCCATTCGCCCTTGGGATTTACCTTCACTGCCACCAGCATTTTGTCGTTGGTGGGGCTGAGGTTGTAACACTCGGCCAAGAACACCTTCCCAAAGGCACCTTCTCCCAGCTCCCTCTTCAAAACGATGTCTCTCCTCTTAATATGCTGGACATCTGTTGGAGGGAGGGGAGGAAGAGGGAGAGGGTTGAGGGAAGAATGAATCAGGGTTAATTCAGGGAATGGAAAACAACTAATTCAATTTTCTTGCAAGCTGCAAGGGGACTGAAATCGCTTCGCAAAAATATCTACGGGGATCTTTTTACCCACCCACAGAACGCAGCCATCTCTGGGATGGAGTTAGTCTCATGCAAAACATCTGAGAGGAAAGCACTTGAGGTTTATCAGTTCTCATGACAAGCTCACGGCAAGCTTGTCCTCAGGGAGAGGAACCTTCGGGGCAAATTCTGCTACAAAGACATGAATCTCTTTGGAATGATCCTGGAAATAATCCATCTCCTGTGAGGCGTAGCAAAGGTCACATCCTTCCGATGAAAGGCCAGGTGAGATTAGAAGGTCCTGTTGAGTTTTGCATTTCAACTGGGATTAGTTTAAACTCAAACACGACAGATTTTTTTGAGGCTGATGCCTGGCAAGTCAAAGCATTCCCAGGAGGAGGAGGAGCAGTGACCCCCATGCTCCTTAGGGCATTAGCAGGAGCTGGCTGAAAGTGCCGAGTACTGCCCCTGCAGCCTTCCCCTACATGACTGTTCCCTCAGAAAGAAGGTCATCCCAGGATACCATCACTGGCACAACAGATGAGCTGAACCCATTTGTTTCAATGATGCTTTCCACTGACATTTAGGACAGTGAGGACTGACAGAGAATAGCAACCGAGGATTCAGGAAGAATCAGAAGAGCAGTAGCTTTTAATTTACCAGAGGTACAGAGGCCAACAAAAATTGGTTTGCTCAGCTAACAGGTCATTCCTAAGGGCTAAATCTGCCCAGATACCAGGCACCTACAGGGGCAGGTAAGTGACTATGGGATATCCACTGACCCTGTGTCATGACTAAATGCCACTGGTGGCTGGGAGAACTTACTTTCTTCTGAGGACAACACTAAGGCAGAGCTGCCAAATCTCTAAGCACCTTTCTGGCATCACAGCACCCCTACAACTCCTTAGCAATACAAAAAGGGGGTTTTTTAATGCCTGGAATGAACTGTGGAAGTGGTTAGGGATGGACAGCCACCACAGCATTTTCTGGAGGCACAGCATCCAAAACTTCATCTCTATAAGCTGTCCTTCAGTGGAGCTTTCCATTTCCCTTGAGAACTGTGGCAGTGCAGACCACTCCCAGCTTCAGCCTGGTGGTCATGGCAGGCCACTGGAGAGCTCTGCACTCTTCTCCAGTGCTCAGTGAGCAAAAGCTGATGTGTGAGAGGTCTCCTCAAGCAGAGACATTACATGGGACAGTGTCCTCTTTCCACCACCCCGGGATGTTCATAACTCTGAATCTGTTTGCTCATAAACTGGACCACTTTTGAGCCTTTTCCACCTCTTCCTTGTGCCACAGGAGCTGTAAAGGTATGCACCCCTTAGATTAGGTGCATTTCCCTTGGGGCACTGCAGATGGAGGAGGTGGAAGTGACTGACTCTGGGTTCCAGACTGGCTGCAGGGACACATCACTGACACTGATCACAATCTGTCACCAGCTCCTGCCACCCAGGTGCCCGAGCAGGCACGTGTACCAACCTGAGGGGTCACGTGCCCCACAGCAACACTTAATGCATCAAAAGTCCAATGGAAGACAAGCATCCTAATGGCTTTCATGCAATTAAGCTTTTTAATTAGGAGATCAGAGGCAGGTTTATGGAGCTGCCATCTCTGGGCCCTCGGCTTGCTTGGGAAGACAGATGCTGTGAGATAGCACAAGCAATGGGCCTTGTAATGAAAGACACCTCTCTGGGAATTCCCACTGACCTTTCTTAATTGTGCAATAGGCTGAAAACTGTTTCTTGCCGATATTAATATTATTAGTAACATTAAGGCACAGGTTGGTGGGCACATCCGAAATGACTTTGGTTTTAAACCTGCAGTGACAGCCAGGGAGAACAAATCACATGTGGACTTTGCCTGCTCCACCCGGTTTAGCTGAGTGTTTAAGGAGTACCTTGAGAAATCTGAGATACAACGTGCCGAAATGTAAAGTGATGCACTTGGGTGAGGAAAGTCCTAATACAAGAAAAGCTCAAATGGCACCAATTTACTTAACAGAGTAGAGGAAAAGGGGTTTATCCTCTTTGTCTTGGCAAGCGTTTCTGTAGCACTCATCACTGCATTACCTTGGTCTTACTGTATTGACAAAACACGCATTTGCATTGGTCTCCCGAATAGCAGCAATCAAGAAAGCTGTGAGGACTGATCTTGTAGTAAGAGGAGCCCAAGGACATTTTTAAAAACTCAGAAATGTAGCAATTGCAATCAGATTGTCCTGTTTGGTGCAAGATGAAGTCAAAAGGGAAACAGTCTCAGAAAAACCAGCAATACTATTTAAGGATTTTTGCACTTCTGATGAGTAACACCGTGAGAACTGAGGCAAACCTCTCTTTCTGAACTCTCCAGGGTCTCGCCCAAAACTTTCAGCTCCAAATTTTTCCTCACAGCAACATCTTAATAAATGATCAGACATTCCTGAGAGCTGGCATCCAAACAGTATAATTATGTCTCCATTATTAAAATAATATCCCATCTGTCTTCAAGACCAGATTTTACAGTGAGTTGTTAGAGTCACCTGAGAAGTTTCAGGGAAAATATATATGAAGAATTAAATGTGATGGTGTGGCAGAATTGAGGGAGAAGCAATCCTTTTGCAGTAGTGTACTCGTGTAGCACTGCTGGATTTAAAGTAAACTTGGGTGGTTATAAAAATAAAAGGGTCATGAAGTTAAGTAGTTTGACAGCAACCAGACAATCTTAATGTAGAATCAGAAAAGTACATTTGCTGATCACAATTTCTCTCAACCTCAAATAGCCATAAATTTTGCTTCATAGTATTGTAGGCACAAATGGAATAATAACTGGGTTATAATAAATTGCTTTTTTCACACGCTAGAGGCCTAAAATAGTGAAGTTTACATCAAATTTTTTCCCTTCACGGCGAGATCAGCACTATGATTAATTCTAACCCACCATAAAATACAGGCTGTAACCATAAAGCAGTGACAAACCCCCGTGGCACGGCGTGGCCGGCGGCGTTACTGTGCTCACCTCGCACCTCCGCGCTCGCCCGTCCCGGCCGTAACTCACGAGGAAGGCCAAATAGCCACGAAAAGATGCTGTGCTGCAAGGGCACCTCAGAGGTTCATCTGCATAAATCTGTTTACCTCCTCCTGGAGGAAGGCGAGCCCCGTCTGATAAACAGCTGGTGTTTATTTGTTTTAGGCAGGCAGTGCTGTGCTAATCTGTCTCGGCTGTGTTGCAGTCAGCCCTGTAGACAAGGTGTATGCAAACTGCCTCTCCCTAAGCACCACTCCTTTTATTTTTTTCCTCCCCATGTACCATTAACTTATAAAAACAAGACAACAAGACAATTCATAAGAAGATCCCATGCAGAAGCCACAGCAAGACCTGACAGGAAAATAAGCAGAATTGACAGCATGATGCAAACTCATTCAAAGCCATGCTGTACCTACAGGAAGGATGTGAGTGCCTGACACTGAAGTAATTCCACTTTACAATGAAACATCTTCCAGTCCTTGTTTTGAGATCACCATGTTTCTTCATGACACAGAAGAAAAGTTGGGCAGATTCTCCACCTTCCTTCTTGTCCATCAAAATTTAGCACACAGAGAAGGTATTTTCAAACTTTTGCCTTCACTGTTGTTCTGAATAGCCCATTAACCACATCAGAAAGCACCTGACCTGCAGCTGGTTGGAAATGGCCCATGACTTTAGCTCAGTGATGGCAGAATGTGGGTAAGTTAGAGCATTAACAACAGTAAGTCTGGGACACTGCACCCACTTTTACACGTGGCCTCCAAAGCAGAAAGTTTCCCTTTCTCTGGAAGAGCCAAGGCAGACAGGTGGCAGCTGTGGACCTGCAAAAGAATCTTTACCTAACCACCTCTGAACCTTTTGCAGGACAGCCCACTCGATCTGTGCTTAAAGTGAATTTAGTCAGAAAAGTGGCTGTCTGAAACCAGAAACTTCTTCCTCGCCGTCACTGCTCCCATGTGTCCTTGGTCACATCTGTCCCTCTCCTAGACACAAACACATCGTAGTTTGCTAAACTTGTGCACCCAGCACAGCCATGAGATACAAGGGAAGAAGAAGAGGGAGTAAGATTCATTCTGCTTTTCTTGTACATCAATCTACCATGCCCTGACGGGTCACTTCTGCGCTGGCCCTTGTGACAGAGCCTGGAAGACCAGAACTTTTCCACTTACGTCACTGATTCAATGACTGTTCTCCCATCTTTTACTCTCATATATTGCAGAATCTCTCTATTTTATGGCAAGGTCAAGACAAAAAGACCCCAACTCACCCTCCAAATCCCAGGTAGAGCATATGGAGCTGGCAAGATGCAGCTGTGTGCAACGAAAACCCTGTGTTTTGAATAACCACCGCTTTTCAATCACATGAGCGGATATTGGGAAGTTGTATGAGCACATTTCATGAATCTAATTTTCCAATTACTGTCTCATTTCTAAATCAGTCCTGGGTATCAGACGAAGAAGAGATGGGTTCAGTGCCACTGCAAATTCTGCATTTCAAATTCCCATCACAACCACAATCTTTAAAACCATGGTTTGCTAATACTCTTGAAACCTGGATGCACATGATTGGACACAGATGACTACAGTGGGAGGAAAATGGACAAATCAAACTCCAAACAGAGTAAACCATGAGCAGTGCCAGTACTTACTTAGAGCAAAATCCAAAACTACTAATGCTGGATCATTTACACCAGGTCAATTTCAATTGTTAAATTAATTAATTTCAATTAATTCCTCACATCTCCGTCTTTCAAACTCCCGAACAGCAACCAGTCTGTCTTGCTGTATTTCTTGTGGTTTTCCTAAACCTGGACTATTAATTCACAAACAACATGCAGCTTGCTGGTGGAATAGAGCAAAATTACGGACACTTCCCCTTTTACTTTTGACATCCTCTTTATCAGAAGATTCCTCTTCTAGCCTAGAAAAGACCAATATCAATTTTCAAGAAACTTGTCTTCTCCCTCTCACATGTGACCCTGTTTTCCATAAAGGCAGGTCCTTTCCTGCACCTTTCCATCAACAGCTCCTCCCTCCCTTTGCTTTTTCACATCATGGCATTTCTTCTCTCTTTTTCTTCTTCTCTATTTTTTGCCCCTCTTGCTGTTCAAGCCCTGTTTTAAAACTGACTTATTTTAGATCTGTTTCTAGGGTATCCTGATTTGGGTCTGATCCTGGGCTCTTTGTACATATGGCCTTGATTTTCATAAGCTTCTAAAGCCTCATTTGCATCAACAGCGCTTTATAAATGATAACAACAATGACATTTTTCAGCAGTGGCTGAGTCATTTGCCGTAACAACTAATTTATGCCAAAGAATTGTCTCTTTTCTTTCTACACAAGTTGTCCGCAAAAAGGTAGCAAAGTTCTCACTCAGTCAGTGTGATTCATTCATTTCTTCCTCGACACTGCTGAAATACCTCTTGTAGAATAAATGCCGCACAGCTCCGCTGCTCCGCCACAATTAAAATCAAATAAACAAAAGCTCACAATTTACACTGGAAATCTTGTCACCACGACACGCAAGCACCAAGCAGAGAGCCTTTCATGTCAGGCAGTCAATCGCAGCCTGGATGGGAACCAAACGTGCTGATGAGTTACCCGATGTACCTGATCAGAGCGGAGCGCGCGCATCGGGCAGGACCAGATCAAAAAGCCCTGCCACCTGAGGGCTTGTAAGCCATTCTCTCACAGATTTGTCTCATAGAGAGAGAAGATAGTGCATAGGCAGGCTGCAGAGAGCCCGAGTCTCCCTCCTCACCCGGTTCAAATCCATCAAAGTCAATGGAGGATATTGATTTCAATCATGGACTGCTGTGAAGTACATGTAAACAAAGGGAGAATCAGTCCCACATCATTTTAAAAAATGGAGACATGAACAGGCTGTTTCTTATCTCTGCCTGGACTCCAAGTAGGTAGCTCTTCGCTTCTGGTGGCTTGTCTCCCAGCCCTGACATGAGCCACCTCTGGGAAAGGGCCCAGGTACACGTTCCAGCAACTCGGCACGGTGCCCAGACACTGGTTCTTTGCCAAGTTCCTCTGTAAGGCACCCTTCAAGGACTTGGACTCAAAAAGTCATGATTATAAGCACCAAGCAGTTCTAACACAAATCATAGAGATTTATGTAAAGCATATCTGAATCTTTGGGAACTTGGTGGAGCAACCGTCGTTCAGCTCAGAACGCTCGTACTCCTTCATACAGACCTTAAAAGAAAGCTATTTTATGTCTCTGCAGTTCTTTTCATTTTCTTACCATCCGCTTCATTCCTTGGGAGCAGCACAAGGCATCATGAGTGCAGATCCCAGGTGGGAAGGAGGCTTTATTGCTCAGCTGACCCAGCAGACCCAGGGCTAATGCACTACATGCTGCTAAATGGACCTTGGTAAAAAATAACAGGCCTTGACGCATTTAGCTGGACAATCTTGGCTAAAAAAATTATCCAGTTATACCAATCTACACCAGCAGCTAAAGTTCAGTGCAATCGAGCTCAGGAAAACAGGAGAGGAGCAACCTCTGCACGCCAGATCTCAGATGCTTTGGAAATACCTGACATCCACAATTTCCGAGCATGCCTCTGGCAATCAGGACATGACCGGCTCCTCTGGCTTTTGCTGCTGCCATAGCAGATGGAGAGGAAGCCCTGACCCAAAGCGCTGCCTTTCAGCTTCCAGCTGACTCCAGCCAGCCCTGATTCGAGGGAGAGATTCTGCAGAACAGCTCTCAGCAGAACTCAGCATGGAGCGACTGGATTAGCACCCTCTGAGCTGCAGCTCCAGCCCCAAAAGCAGCCACAGAGAAACCACTGACAACAACGATGCACAGGTACAGTGCTCTTGGAGCTGAAGGGAAATGGAGTTTTTGTGTGTGTGTTGGTGTGTGTGTGTGTGTAAAAGAGCTGATAGAAAGGCAAAGCACAAGCACCCCATTAGCCAACAACTCATCAGAAGCAACTCCAGAGCCTGCCAGGCTCCCTCACCAAAACACCCTGAAAACCACCTGGGAGCAGGTGACATTACCTGGTGTGACATACCTGCAAAGTTTAAACCCAAACCAAAGCAAATTCTCACTTTCTTCATGGAAAAAAATCTGAAAAATAATAAAATTAGAATGCATTCGGCACCATTCCACAATTACTGTTTAAGCAAAAACTTCTCTCTCACCTTAAACCATCTGACATTCCTATAAAAACAAAACCAACTTCAAGCCCTTCTCATCCATTTCAGTCTCATAAATTTGAGTACAAACCACTTAGCAATTATTTTATGAAGAGAGCAGTACAAAATGTCCCACAGCTACTGGGTGCTGAGCAGTCTCAGCTGGGAAGCACAACACTGCGTAATTCTGCAGAACCAACAGTCATCCTGGGGAGGTCCAAACAAAAGGAGTTAAAGCAAGAGGGAGGATCCTGAGCATCACCCCCAGCCTGACAATGACCACAGCAGCAAATAAAAGAATCCCCCAGCACATCCATGCCTTGCACAGCGGTGGGTGCTTGCCTTTGAGTCAGCATCCACCTCCTCCTCTTCCTGCAGATTTATGACTTTCTGGAATTATTCAAGTAAGAGTTCAAATCAACAGGACCTTTCCTTCATCCAACAAGGTAAATCTCTTCACCTGAGCTGTTGTCAAAGGTTAAAATGCCCTTTAGTATGGAGACCCTGAAGACTTACCAAAAGAAACCTAATTTTCCCGAGGCTCGCTGTGGCCGCCGGGGTTGGGGTTAGGGAGCAGGCAGCTGTAAATGGGTTCCCAGTTGTGCCCCAACCCAGCCTCTGCCTCTGCCCAACCTGTTTGTGCTCAAGACACATGTCAAGGTCCCCTCAGGTTAAGACAGTCACTCTTGTGCCCTTTGCTACTGTCACCTCTACAAAGCCTGGGGGCAGGTTCACCCTGTGCTTTTGAATGTCCCTGCGTGCACCAGCTCCTCCTCAGCCGGCTCCCAGGGGAACACAAAACACTGCTGATGGGACCAAAACCTTACTGACATCCCAGGCAAAAGACTTAAAAACCATCCAATGATTCCCAACACTGTCTGCACCTTCTCAAACAATTTCTGACTGACACTAGGCTGGAAGGATAAACTGCCTTTCCAGCTTCAGCAGCTCCTGTCTCCTCAGACATCCAGCACCAGCTTCACATCCTGAGGGGACACTTACGCTCTGCCTTTTGTATACAATGTTAGCAGTCAGCTGGGATCTTCTGAGGATGAAGACTAAGACCATCAAGACATGGGTAGAGGGGGAAAAGGAGTGGGCTGCAGAGGTGTTTGCACTGGGTGAAGTGCCCAAGAGTCCCACAACAGCGTGTCACAAAAGGGATCTTACACAAAGCATTGTCCTCACCAGCTCACTGATACACTCCAGCAGCTCTTGGAAACAGGGACTGGGATTCTTGGCAAGGGGGGAGGAAAAGGGAAAGACAGGAGAAGGGAGTTTTTCTAGTGAGCATGTTTTCTTTCCACCAGCCAGGCCCCCAGGTCCCCTGCTGCCAAAGCACTCAGAATAAAACATTAATTCAATACCACACATTTAATTACACATTATTTGAAAGTGAATTTATTTAACAGAGGAAAATAGTCTTCAGAGAGCATCTGCCTCCCTCAGACTCATGCGTCTGCAGGGAGGGGGGCTTGGAGAGGAGAGAGGAGGCATAATGGTTTGTTTTACATCAGCAGCTATTGCTGTTCAGTTCATCCCTTCAAAAGGGGAGATTTTAAGGAGATAGAGTTGTGTTTTGCAGGAACTTACCGGCTGATTTAATTTTCCAGCTAGTTTTCACTTGATTGGAAAGTGCTGCTGCAGACAGATACCACTTGTCTTTCTGCTTTACTATTTTTCCGAGGAAAATGAAGGATTATTGGTGGAGGGCTGGAGGGGGATTGGCTGCCCCTCGAGGGACCACGTGATAAGTCAGATTTCAGGCTTAAGTCTTTAACAACACAGTAATCAGACACTTAACAGCATCCTATTGCCAAGATGGATAATCACAAGAAAGCGGGGAGTGACCGGGTCTCAGCAGCAGCCTCGCAGCTCGGAGAATGTCTCCCAGCAGGGACACAGAGGCTTACCTTCCACCCCCGAGTCACAGGGGCTCAGGGCTATGGGCTGCCCCAGCAGGGCCAGGAGCCCGGCAGAACCTGCTTTCAGCAGTGTCGAGCCTCACATTTCCCCAGCCAGTGCTCCACAGCAGAGATGGGAGCAGACCCCAGTGCAGGCAGCAGCCCCTCCACGGCTGAGCTGCTGCGGGGCCAGAAATGAGTTCCTGGGTCCTTTGCAGGAAGGAATTTGCTCTCAGTGAGCTCAGCCTGAGCTTTTTACCTTTGCTGTCCTCTGGCACCCCTTCCCCCACAGTGTCCCAGCAGGCGGATGCCACACAGGCCTGGCTTCACTGGCTCGTGCCACGCGAGCCTTTCTCCCAGCCCTCATCCCTGTGCTGGCTCTTCCTCACGCTCCTCCATTTGGGAGCAGCACTGAAAATCTCCCTCATCTTTGCAACAGCCTTGATTAGGCTGCGTTCCCCCTCACCCCGAGCAGACACAAAAGTGTGCCAGGCACCACCGCTGCTCCTTCCAACAGGTACCAGGAGAGCTCAGCCCAGCCAGTGCTGACCCCCACGGCAGGACGTGTCTCTGACCAACAGACATCCCCTGGTCAATCACTGCCCTTTTTCGGCCTCACCAGCCTGATCCCGCTGCTGTCATCCCCATCCCAGCCATCTACCTCCGTGCCACGCTGCAGCCTGCTTGCACACCCGTGCAGGTATTGCAGCACAGGGTTCAGGTCACATAGAGTTAAGCTTTTCCTTGTAATTTTGAGTATTTAGGGGGTTTTGATACTACTGTTTCAGTGTTGTTCACTCGCTGCCCTGATTCACAATTTGAAGGATCTAGCCAACACCACAGTTGCTAAAAAATTCCAGATATATTGAATATGTTCTGGAAAATATGTGACTGTTAGAAGGGTGGCACTAAAGAAAGAGGTATGGTTTGGAAGTGGTTCAGATGCTGTACTAAAACTGTGATCCCCAGCGCAAAGCCCAGAGTAAGAACTGGCCCCAAAGTTGGGTGCAAAATGAAGAAGTATTTTTAGACAAAGTGCAGTTTCCTCCAGATGTGGAAGTGCATAAAGACTTTCAGAAAAATCTGTTGTGACAGAATTTCTGGACCATCTCAAAGCAGAAAATTTGGTGAAAGGGCCTCGTGTTCTACATTTTCCAGCAAGAGCTCTAGGCAGGTTGGAAGTGCTTCTGATTGTTGCTGTCCTCACCATCATCACAAAGGAAAAGGACAATTTGGAAAAAAACAGAGCATCATCTGCTCTTCTCTTCTCCTTTTTTTTTTTTTTTGTTTCTGTGGACTCCAGGTAGTAATATCATTTCTTGGCCCATGCCCAGTCATTTTCCCACCAACAACTTTGCTTGGTGGTCATTAAACAAGTGGCTAATGCAGCCAAACCCATGGAAAAAGAAAATTCCAGAAGTGAGGCCACACGGAGAAAAAACACGAGTTGCTGAAAGACAGATCTCAGGCTCAAGTTATGATTTCGTTAAAAAGTCTCTCTCTAATTTGCCCAATTTCCATCTCTCTCCTTCCTTCCCACCTCCCCCGACTCCCTTTCTCACAGGACTGACACAGGAGGTGTTCTTATGTCTGTGCCTTGATGAGGTGTTCCCTCAGATTCGTGTTTTTCCCAACACCCCGAATGGACCTTGCTCCGTCTTTGTTCCTGCCTGAGGTTTCCTTGGCTTTCTCCCTGCTTGTTCTGTCTGCACATCCCTCTTTCCATCTCGCCAACTCCTCCTGCTGAAGGAAACCCCTGAAGGAGGAGTAATGCGAGACAGCTCTGCCTGCTGGGCTCTAAAATTACTGCGGTTTGGGTGATTTAGGCTATTGTTAAGAGGCAGCAAATTATGCAGAGAGGGATAAAGAGGAGGAGGATCATACAAAGGAATTACTAATCTGATGGGGAGAGCAGCTGGTACTCATTTAACCCTCCAGGTCCGTGCATGATTGTGCTCCTTTGGCCTGTGCCTGGGTCACAAGTAGGAATGAATTTTGTGCTGGTGCTCCCGTGAGGCTGCACACCAAGAGAAATCCACTTTTCCTTCAAGGTTCCCCTCCTTGTAGAAAAAAAAAAAAAGTGGGGGGTAACAGCAGGGCAGGGCTAGATGAGAGAAAGGAGCCCAGCAGCACTCTGGGTCCATCCTGCAGAAGAGGATCCCTGAAAGGCAGCGACTCAGCTGTGCATTGACTCCAGAGCTGTTCCACGGTGGGATCCAACTTGTTTCCGAGGCACTGTCCAGCCAGCACCACCTTCCTCTCCTTGGCAGAAACAAACCTCTTTAGAGGAGTGAGAGGTGAACCAGAAAAAGGTCTCCTTGGGCTAGGCTTTGAAAATCCCTCATCACCAGGAGGTCAGCACTGTTTAAGGCACCACACGCTCTTGTTAGAGCATCCTTCCCCGATGGCACTGCTTCACTGTCTCCCTGCTGCCTCCTGCCCTTACTGTGGTTATAAACGAGAATCCATCTTGGGTTATTGTTTCTGACACTGCCAGCATGGGGAGAACACGGGGTGATAAAACAGGATCTATTTGTCCATTTGTCTGTCTGTCATCCTTCAGCAATGTCTCACCCCATTATGAGCCACATGGTTGGGGTGAATTTTCACGAAATCCAGCACAAATTTCAGTGAGTGCAAGAGGGGGAAAAGAAAGAATCCTCAAGTTTTCTCCCGTGGCCAAACATCAGCGTCTGCAGCAGAGGAAATATACCCAGTTAATTCTTCTCAAAGGCTCTGGTGAGACTCAAGAAAACATTCTGCAGTGCTGGTAGCCTCAGAAGACATGATTAATTGCAGACGGTGAAAAGGTGCATGTTCGGCTTTAACTGAGCTCTGTTTGAAGACTGGATGATTGTTAAGTTGGTATTCAAGGCACACAGGGAAGGCAACCTATGAGGATTTTCAGCTACAAAACCACGATATTATACATATATATACTTTTTATATATATCATATATGGCTTAACAGCTTAAATTTAAATGTGTATTCAAAAGTTTTACACTCAAGAACATACTGCTAATAGAAAGGACCAAAATCAGCAAGATTGCTGAGGAAGGTGGGAAAGGGTAATATTGTTTCGCAATTACCTGAGGATGCAGAGGCATAAAAAGAACCTCCCAAAGCTGGCAACGGCAATTTGTAGATGAATATATGTGAGTGACGCTGCAGAGCACTGAGAGGGCTAAAATGGTGGAAAGATCTTCAATACCTTTAGCTGTTTCTCCTCACTAGCCTAGGACAGGTCTCATTTCATCCGAAAATACCTTGAACAAGACTATATATGTTGCTTTCCTGAACTGCCTTAATTGGAGGGCCAGCATCAGATATTGGGATGGTAACATGGCAAAATGAGAGGCCAGTGTGCACTAATCCAATCCATCAATCTCCCTACAAATCCTGTTTCCTTATTGCAATCCGAGTTTGGAAAGTGACCCCAAATTCAGCTTGTATTGAAAAGGTCACCTTGAAGTCCTTTCTTTATCAATCAGAGTTTAAATCAAGTCTCTTAACCTTTTCCCAGGGCAGAGATTTTTCAAGCAGGTAGTGGGAAAACCTACCCAGATCAATATCTGAGTGCATATGAGCACCCGGAGTTCAAAACTTCACTCAGACTTCTTGCATGTACACAGCCAGGCTGCAATTCTCCTGCAAACAGAGCTCACATCAAGTCATCTGAGGCCTCCAGACTAGAAACCGGAATTGCAGAGAGAGAAGAAAAATATAAAAAATAATGAAGGAATGAATAATTGCTGAGCTGTTAAAAATCACATCTTCATTTCTGGAAGGGGTTCAACGAACAAAATATTCCTACGCTGCCCAGTTTGCTTCATTTACCCTTTCTTAATGGATAGTGCTGTTTCTCTGTGGCATAAATTGCAGTCTCTCTCTCTCTCTCTCTCTGCTTCTCTTCTCTCTCTAGGGATTCCTCTCTCAAACACATCCCAAATCAGGAGAGGCTCTAGGTGTGTTTGGGACCTTGGCCATAGTCAGCACAGGTGAAAAAGCCCCCAGTCCGTGATGCTACAGCACAGAGGACTCTGGTTCCCACCTTCAGCATTTTCTTCCAGATCATTAGCAGACATGAAGAAAAACACAGGTGATTAAGAGTGACTTCCAGGACACATCACTTTCAACCTCTTTCCAATTGGAAACACTCTTAGCAACAACTGTTTTCTGTCTCTTGCTCTTAGGGCAGATTTCTACACAGGCTCTTGTTTTGTCGATGCATTTGTCAATGCTCTTACCCCTAGTCATTAATTTCAGATGCTGGTCCTTGTCACACACCTCTGGAACATCTCAGTGCACTATATCCACTGAATTTCCCTCAGATATAGTGGCAGTGAGCTCCTCAGGAAATGCCAACAGCTTAGTTGTGACCTCCCACTACTCCAAGCCATGTTACTTTGGCCTTCCCAGAGAGTTGTTTTCTGGGTGTTCTCCCACAATGTCCTTTAAAGTTTAAGAAGATTCCCAAGAATTTCCCAGAGCAAACACACTGGTCTGTCTCTTGTCCCCATTATATCCACCACTTTCCAACTCTCATCCATATGCCCAATTTTAAACAGGCAAATTGAAATGTCAGCAAAGAGCTTGGCAAATTGTGTGGATGCCCTCAGGGTGTGCTCTCCATCTGTAGAGGATGCTCACCTGGTCCCATGCCCTTGAACAGCTGGTCACTGACATGAACTCTTTGTCCTCCATAAAGCTGGATGCAATTTTGGCAGATGAAAAACACTTAATAATCCTTCTCTCCTCTTACCACTGATTCGGGCTGGCTGTTGCTCTACCATCAGTATAAGTTCTCCGTATATCACTCTCAAGATAAACACCTTCTCCTCCATATCCTCTGAACCAGCTCACCGTTTTCCTCAAAACCCCAAACCCCTCCTTGATGTGAGGCCAGTTTTGTTGTCTCTCAGACGCTTATGTGCAAAAGGACTTTCCTGCCTGAAATACACCCTCAGCATCTGTATGGCTGCTGCTTTCCATCCCTTTGTTTCCTCCTGCATTCTTCTTCCTCCCCTCTCCTTTCACTGTGACACTTCAGCAGTGCCCCATTATGGTCTCAGTCTCTTGCTAAGCCAGCCTGGTGTACGTCAGTCCCGTCACCCTGCCTTTTATTAACTTTATTTTTACTAGACTGAATGTTTAGGGCAGCCTTCCCAACTGTGTCTGAAAGACCTGCATTAAAGCCTGGCCAGCTTTCTTCCACTCATTTCACATTCCCTGTAAGCCTGCTCTCCGAAAGGCCACTGGTTTTGTGTGGCTGCCCCTTCTGCAGACCCTCCTCAGCACTTCAGCTCCGCAGGGAATATAATCACTTCAATTTCAAGTGTATTTATTACAGATGCTCAATTTCCTTTAATCTGTCATTTCTCCTTCTCCTCCCCCCACGACTGCTTTCTTTTCATCGAGCTGTGAGTGCACTGAGGAGGTTTTTACCTCTGACCCTCGCTGCCTGCTCCAGCCCCATCGCTGCACTGGCTCACGCTGGGTGCCTTGTGCACTGATTATTGCTCGTTACCGTGTGGCTTAATGAATGTGCCGAGCCCTTTGCAAACAAATGCACGTGTCACAGACAGCAGCTCCCACTGCTGACCCCGCAGGACTAATTGAGGCAGAGAAGACAACGCTTTCAGGCACAAATTGCCTGTACCATCAGCACTGAGAAGGAAAGAAAGACCGAGAAATTCTCTCAGGCCTGTCTGAGAGAAGGAAACCCTAACGACAGAGTGCCCATGTCTGCCTGAGTCTTGTATAACAACGCATTTCTGGGCAGGGAGAACAATGTTTTTATGCAGGGGATGCATGTCCCTCCAGTGACAAGGCTGAGTGCAAAACCACAAGCATCCCTTCAGAGCTGGAGCTGTAACAGACAGAGAAGCCCCAGATGACATGAAAACCATCAACATGCCTCCCCGTATGTTAAGCTGTGTGAGCACGCACACCTCCCGAGGTTTAATTGGTGTATTAATGTATTAAAGCACTGACACAAACAAACAGGGACTGCTTTCATAAGCTACAAAATCCTTGAGTACATTGTAATTAGCTGGGCTTGTTAAACCACTTAATAAGCAATAGATAGCATGTGTCTGATGCCCCTGCGTCTTGGCTCAGAGGGAAAGGCAAGCAGTTGCTTAAATATGAAACGTGTTCAGTTCTCAGGTGAATCCTAAGAACTGTTCCCCTGACGTAGGGAACTTCTGCCCAGGGCAAACACAGCTGAGACCAACGCCAGGGTCACTCGCTGCAGCCCCCACTCCTCCCCTTGTGCCCTGCTCCCACCAGGCAGCTCCCAGGCTGTGCCAACAAAAGGTGGGAAGGGCTGGCACCGGGAAGCAGCAAGTCATCACCAGGATTCATGCTGTGATCACCCTTTTCGCACTCCCTGAAGAGTCCCAGCAAAGGGGAAAAGTCAGCAGGGACGCAGCCAAACCAGGAAAGAACTACAATTGTAGAGTTACCCAGCATCCCTGAATGCAAATGGGCAGGCAGTGCTTTAATTTTATCCCAGATCCCAGCTCACTCCCACAGTGCTAGCGCCCGTCCATGTGCCCCTGTGCAGTCCAGCTGGCTATCCAGCTCCAAATTTAACTTTCCCCAGCACATCACCACGCACAACCGCAGCTTTCCGAGAGCAGGCAGAGAAGCTCCCTTAAACACCGCCTCCACCCAAGTCCACCACGGGGATTTGCAGCTCTGCAGCTATTCCTAGATCCCAACTGGATTCTTCTTTTCATCTTTGTTCTGCCTCCTATTCTAGTGCTGAACCCCAGGCCTGCTGCCTTGGAGCTTCCTCCAAATGCTGCATTCATCCATTTTTAAAGGTGACCTTCCAACTTTAAAGGAAGTTAGCAAGCCTCACTGTCTTCATTTGCCCTCCCCTTCTTTTCAACCTGCTCTTTATTATGAATTAAAAAGGGGCCTGAAAGGTTTTCTCTATTAAAAAATAAAAGCTTTAGAAAGAGCACGTGTTTCCAAATCATTTCTCTCCCAGTTTTTGCAGCAGACGTCTTGCATGTCATGGTGTTTGCTTGCTGCAAACTCTCAGCTGCCAGCCCTGATGCTCTGATTTGGCCACTTACCTGACCTCGTGGGGTGCCTGTCACCCCACTCCACCACTGGTCACCCTCTCCCTTGTTCTGTCACTACTGTTTGTCAAAGCAGTGCCCTGAAAGGTTCTGGGTGCAAAATAACTTTTGAGTGAGCAGAGTTGGAAGTGGGGTTATTTTTAACTTGGACCATACCAGACACCCAGGCTAGACTGTGGCCTCATAAGCTCTTGTGCTGGCACAAATGAAGGGCAGCGAATAAATGAAGTTCTCTTTATTTCACCTTACTGCCAGAAGTGCATTTTACAAGCCCTGGGGCTGTATAGCGATGGAAAGGGAAGGTGACTCCAGCCCTGTGCAGTAAGATTACTCTTGCCAATGAATTGGTGACAGTAATTAAAAAGGAAATAGCAAAGCAACATGAGAGTTTCCTGCTGCTGTGGTACAACATTTTGCCATTTAATCAGGACAAGCAGAACATGAATTTTCACTGTAATACAACTGATATAGGAAACAAAACCATGGTCTTATGAAACGAAAGCTCAGCTTCCAGCCCTTCTTCTTAGATTACAGACTCAAACAACAGCAAAGCACAAAGAAAATAAATCAAACAACCAGTCCCTCTTCCTCCCTTTTCACTCTTTTGGCTGCGAGTTCTGCTGCTATCCAGACAGGTTGTGTTGACTATTTCTTTTTGCCAAGAGGTCAGGACACCACAAATCAGCGTCATGCAGCCACACTCTGGATTTAATCACTGGCATTTCCTTCCATCCAAGCAACCATAGACATTTTCTGAGCTAAGGACATCTGCCTGCCAGGCACGAGGCTCACACCCACAAAGTCATTTCATGCTGACCACCAAGTGACCACAAGCAAGCAGGAGCCCTTATTCACAGCTGGCTCGTGCCACACCGAGCCTGGAAGTGCTTGGGTCAGTCAGAAAAGACCCAGCCTCTCCTCCCAAACCATTCAATAATCCCCACCTGCCACTGTTTGCCACACTAAGTGCTAATCCTTAAACCCTGCTTGACCCCGTAGCATCCCTAGGACTCTTTCATTCTCCTTCCAAGCCAACGTGTCCATGCTTTTCCTGACAGCCCCGCTGTGCTCTCACATGCTCACTAGGACATACACTTTAGCTTTTCAAAAGCCAACCATCAAGCTGCACAACAAGGGAAGCAGTTGATTATGCTCTTCCTACAATTATCTACTGAAAGTAGGTGAGTAGTTCAGATTTTTAGGAGAAAAAGAGGGCTTCCCAAAGCAAAGGCAAGATTTCAAGGAGGTACTGCCAGGTCAAGTTTGAGCACCATACATAATGGAAGGCTCCTCGCTTCGCCTCACAGCCTCAGCCTTTCCTTGGCTCTGATGCTCAGTTTTATCTTTGGGCTATGAATGATTCATGGAGCCTTAAAATATACATAATCTATATCTCCTAGAACAAAGAGTCTTTTTTTCAGGGGGTTTTAAGGGAGCAGGGAGCAGCATGTGTGCTGCCTGCACTTGGGCTTGGATGTCCCTTGGGAAAGGACCCTTGTGGCTCCCCGCTTCTTCCCAAACTCAAGCAGCTGCTCCGAGCTTGCAGCTGAGCTCTGTGAGAGACCCCAGCTCAGTCTCTAGGACACAGGGATGTGCTGCTGAGGGTCTCCAGAGCTGCTGTCTGGAATCACACCCAGCTCAGAGCCAGGCTGTTCTCATCCATCGCTGGCAGTCCCAGTGCATGGACACCGTCAGAGCACTGTGGGGCACTTAAATCATTTATGCAGGACTGCAGATGGGGAAACTGCAGCAAAAACTTACCTCCATGTCACAGCCTAATCCCCTGAAGGCTTCACCATCCCAACCTCCAGTCCTCTGCCTTGGGCTGTGCATCACATTTAATGAATGTGTTTCTTCCCTTGGAAATCCAACACCACATTTCCATCACGAATATTAGATTCCCACTACGTGCACAAACACAAACATACACACCCCCCTGCATCACGATCAGCGAGCATCTACTTACTTCTCCAAACAAGGACACCACTTTGGACAATTCCGAGGATGTTATGCCAAAGGCATTTCCTTCCCAACCGAAGAGGTGACCATCCTCTGGTTTCTCGTTCAGGAACCTAAGCATGGGGCTGGGTAAGATCTGGTGAAAGCTCCAACCAGTGAGGACCCGTTCTTACTCAGAAGGGAGCACAGGGAAACGAGAGGTGGAGAGGTCTCAGACAGGGAGGGCTTGGAGTCCCCTGTGGCTCGTGTCCAGCAAGCTGTGGGATGCCTCCCTCCCTGTGCCGGCCACCAGCAGCCCAGGCAGGTGGCAAACTGAGCATCACAGTGCTGTAAACTAAGGGCACAGACATGCCCCAGAGGGTTGAACCAGCCCTTCAAGGCATCATCCAAATAGATTCCTGTGCAGCCCTTTGATTTCAGTGGCCCTTTTGGATCAAAGAGCCAGGTTTCAGTCTGTGCTGTATCTATAGCTCATGATCACCACATGTCCTTGCTCTTTGGAGTCTTAGAGGTCTTCTTTAAAAGGGACATTGTCAATCCTTACCTATTTGGGTGTACATGCCAATATCTTTTATGCTCAAGAGTCTTCTTTGTTTTCTAAGAGTGACTCTGTCTTTTTGGTGAGAGATATTCACTGTCCCTTGTGAGACTGCTATTGATATCCTTCTGCCCTTTTTTTTTTTTTGAGGTTCATGCCAGCACCGCTGAATCCAGAGGAGGAAATCTGGCACAACATGAGATGTTTCACACATTACAGCCATGCAGAGAAGCTTAAGGACCTACAGAGAACGTTACCCAACTCCCAAGAGCCCCCTCTGAGGTTAACAGGATTAAACTGAGCTCAGTCTAGTCACAGGATGATACTTTCATCCAAGACACACTGTCAGGGGTTTTGTTACCTTCTTCTGAAGCCATGGCTATAAGATCTTCTGTTGGGATTGAGTGGCAAGCGTGTCAGATGGCTGCAAAAAAGGCGTTCTCTCTGTGTTGGATGCGCTGCTGGCCGCGGGCAGGAGGGTTAAGGCACACCACAGCCTTTTTTTTTTGCTGATTGCTAATGAAAATGAGAGACTGGCACTACCATCAAGTAGCCACCCTTGCAGTTCTGTGCTCTCAAGTTTTCTAAAGGAGTCAGCAGCTATGCCAAACACCTCCCACAGCTCTGCCATACCTGCTGGCATCCTGGCTGCATCCTCCTGCCGCCAGACCTGACCCGGGTGGTCAAACAGGAGCAGCCGTGGGCGTTAACCCCGGTCTCCAGCAGCACTTGGCTCTTCTGGCTTTCCACTCCCACACAGTGCCAGACCTGCAGCATTTCCAGCCAAAGAGCCCCTGCTTTCTCCTGAGCAGGGACTGACAGTTTCCCACTGATACTGTCTAATGCAGGCAGTTATCATTGATGCATTTAGAGCAGATCCATCAAAATAATTCCTGCTAGAGGTCTGAATCCAGCACATTACACACAATAGCTCCCTAGAAGGAGAAAAATGACACTTACCTGTCTTTAAGTGAGGCCCTTCTCAGTCGCCTGCAACATCTGTGCATGGTGAGGTGTGGTGGCTTTGGGGCACTTGTACCTCTGGAGTTGTTCCAGCAGTGCTGAGCATGTGACTGGAGCTTCAACATTTAAACTTCCAAACCCCCTGGGACCACCCGATAAACAAACGTGTCTCAGGAAACACAAAGCAAACCTGCAGCCACCTTCAGGAGCCCACAGGGGGCTGGACCAGGCACTATCAAGGAAGAAGTGACCGTGCACAACTGCTCTTATCATCCCCAAATATTGCCTGACACCGACAGAGCAAACCCAAAATGCTCTGTTGATCCAGAATCTCTCTAAAATTGCCAGGCAACAGGGCCTCATGAGGAAACCTGAACAGAGGTGTGACTCTTTATCCTGGCAAGACGAGCTCACATCAGTGATGTTTGAAGTGGGCATTAGCATGATGTCACTGTACACGCCTGATAGTGGCACCAAGGACTGAATCCTGACAGGACCAGGCCTCGGATACATCACCTTGCAAGACCAGGAGCTCCTTCTCTCTTGTATCAGATGTTGCAATGTACTCCACCACCTCACCAGCCTAGTCCATGGACTGCAAGCATCCCTCCCTCCCTCTCCCAATTATCTTAATAAACAGCCTGGACACATCTCTGACTCAAGATAATGATGACCTGGCCACAATCAGTTTATTCAGGCATCCTGGCAGTTTACCGAGCCTAATGTAACTCCAGTCTGGCTCTCCCTGACTCCTCATGAACGAGGCTGACCTCCAGCAGTGGCTGCTCTGCCCACACACAGGTCAGACACAGGCTGCTCCCAGAATTCAGACTCGAGCCAGGAAAGCTGCATTCTCTGAAAACCAGCTCGTAACTGTTCCAAAGGCCCAGGCAATGACAGCTTTTCTTGCCTGCAAAAAGACCTGTTGGGATGGTACTAATCCCAACATATGAAAAAGAAACATGGGGTTAGGGACAACCCCAAATAACAGATGATCGAAGGGCATCTCTGGGTGTTACATTTCTGACTGCCTGTCTGACACATTCACTCACCCAACCTGAGAGTAAAACCAGCACCCATCACACAACATGAATATTTGAAGCAAAACCTGTGAGGAAAAAGGCCAAATACTCTGAAATAATAAACAAATGCTTACAGAAAATCAACTTCTCTGCAGGAATCAGGCACAGATCACAAATGAGTCACTAACAGCAGAGCAAATCATTTAACCAGCGCTTAGAACAAATCCCTCCACTTTGTGTAGAACAACCAAAATTTATTCCTGCTGATTAGTCAGCAGTTACACTCACAAGTTCAAAATAATACCAAAATTCAAATGTAGTTGTCTTGCAGTTGCACTCTGCTTTACTGCCGGAGAAACCATCATCTTCTCTTTGCGAAGGAATCCTGCAGTTATTTACTGGTGTGTGGGCTGGGATTTATTCTAGCTCTGTGGCATCAGACCACATGCTGGCACCACCAAGGAGCCTGCCTGTCATAAGGAAAGTAGTGGGGACAACGCTGGAGAAACCACAAAAGATGCAGGCGAAGCAAAATGCACCACAACAGCAGAAGATACATCTTTGCTTTACCGGGTAAAGCACCTTTTCCAGCTGTGAGTGGGCAGGTCTCCTACCAAACTACACCCACACCTTCAAAGCAGCTGTATGCACTTCCCCACAGTTTGTTACATTTTCTCCCAGCTGCTCGGGTTCTGCAGGCACTGGTAAATACGTGGTTAATAAGGACTCCTTGACTCATTGCACAAACAGCACCTGAAGTGCTTCCAAATGTTAAGAAAAAAAATGAAATCACTCAGCATTGATTTCTTGTGTGCTCTCTCACTGCTGCTCCTCCAAACCCACAGTTTTTAGCTTTACTACGGTGTCTAGGCCTCTTTATCCTCTGCTAATGCCAGGCTTAACCCTGAGGATCTGCAGCTTGTTCTGGGTACAAATCAGAGCAGAGCAGTGATGAACTGCTGCAGTTTGCTGAATCAGCAGAAGCAGCTTCCTCTGACTCCCCACAGCTCCCAGGAATTCCCCGGACAGCAGGGCACAGATACAGGGAAAGAACAAAGACCTGGTGGTAGAAAAAACCACCAAACCACCACCTTCAAAACAAGCTCAAGCCTCTTGGGAGAGAAGGTGTGACTCCTCAAAAGCACATCTAAATAAACAAAAGAGCAGCAAAGAACATCAGGACTCGGTGCAAAAGTGGATAAGCAGCAATAGGAGGAGACTCAACATACCCTGATCATGACCTACAGCCTCCCACACACCAGACGCTGCCCTGCAGCAAGTCTGAGCCAAAGGTCCCACACGCTGATTCCACCCTGGAGAGAGCTACAGTGCCAGAAACACACTGTGCCCATCGTGCTCCCTCCAAGCAGCAACTAAAAGAAACATGACTCCATCTTTTTAGAGTCCAAGTACAGTGAACCAAAACTTTGTTTTTCTACTTATTCACACACAGGCTCCGCACTCTACAAGACCTGAGGAGGCAGGGTTGTGATGTTCAGGAGGAGCTGATCATTCCTGCTAGAGGTCCACTGCCTGCACCCTATCAAAGCAGCATCCCAAGCTCCTTCAGTAACAGCCGTCATCAGCCCAAGAGTCATTTGAAGCCAGAGTGGGGAGGGAGAGCAGCACAGCATTATCAACTCACGGTCCAGCTGTCATGAAAAGCATGGAGCCTTCACATGGGTACATCAGGCAACGGAGACAACCAAGAAGCAGGAACAAGAAGAAACAAGTGCCCAACCCCTCTGCAATGCCTGTCAGAGCCCGTAGTTAAACCAGCTCCTTTTGAACTGACAGCATCAAAAATATTGTGGGAATTCATACATAAGGAGTCAGTTGCCCTGAAACACAAAGCAAGGTGAACCAAAGCTGACCATACCAGCAGCCCGAGTAATTGGCTAAACAAACCACTGTTCGCAATGTTTCTGGGCTGTGAAATCTGATAACAGACCCTGCAGTAGTGGGGGAGAAAAGACAGAGCTTCCAAACCCCATGTTTGTTTCCCACACCTCAGAAAGGAAAAGGGAACAGGGATGGAATCCAGTGCAGCTCAGCTACTCATCCCTTCGGTAAGGTTATGTCAGGAGACAACCATTTGTCTCAGGCACTGCAGACACTCCTGGAAAGGTTAAGGTCTCAGGCATCACCTAATCCTGTGAACCACAGCAGCCCATCACTCCTAGAGACACACTCATTAGAAGGGAAGGTCATGCGGAAACTCACCCACAGCATCATTTTGAGACATTTGCTTGAAAGTCACGCCAGGAAGTTACAGGAATAGAAGGATGCTGGAAAACATGTTTTTAATTTGCTCATCAAAACTCTCACCAGGTTTTCTAAGAGAGTTCCAGCACCATCCACCAATATGTGCTCAAACACACCCCCCGCCTCGTGCCTACAGTCACCTGCAGGTTGGCACAGCAGCTTTTGGTTACATCAGTGACACCTCCTGTTAACAATTCTAAGACACAACCACTAAGACACACCCTCATGACAAGTCCCACACGCTGCAGAATGATTCCTCTCTCCTCCTGGAGCATCCAACCACCCAGACATGGACTCCTAATGAGGAACCTGAGTACAGCGCTCACCTGTACCCCGCTCCCTCTACACCAAATACATCCTTGATAGCTCAACGTGAGGTTAATTGCTCCTGAGGAGGGGACAACAATCCAACACGCAACACATGATCAATTTGCACAGCCAAGCAAGGAGACCTGAAGCAACAGCACATCCTGAAGCAAAAGCACTGCAGCCAGAACAATCTTTTACTGTCAAGCTCCCTGAGAGATAAGGCTTCTAATAAACTTTTCCCACTAACTATAGAAACTTGTCTTGGCAAATCCTGACACAATCTCCTGCAGCACCAGCTTGTCCCTGAGAATATGACCATTTTATGCTACAAATACCAAGAGGTTGTCAACTGTGATCATTAGCAGCTAAGCTCTCAGGCAAGAAAACATCTTTGTGCCTGATGAGAGTGACAGAAACGAGCTCCACCTGAGCAATGTTCCCATCACAACTGTAACTCCCACCCTCCACACCCGCCAAAGAAGAAAACAAACCAAACTCCCCACACGTGGACCATCTCATGAAGAAGTAGACTATAGGACATGTCATTCTGAACATTTATTTATTTCGTCTTCAAAGAAGAGGCCCGGTGCAGCTGTTTCGTTAGAAAATAAAGTGTTTATTAAGAAACTAGACATTGAACACCCCTATAGTCTCTGTGAAAAGGGACCGTCCCATTTCCCATTAGCACAGGATGATAGTTATGGCAAGATAAGAATGCTCAAAGATGGAGGAATCTCATTGACAGAAAATGAGGTAATGATTTACAATAATTAAAAATAAAATAAAATTTAAAAAAGAAACATCCTTAGACTTGCTACTTAAAGCCACCAATCGCAAACAGCCACGACTGGCTTTCGTTTTCAGCAGTGAGGAACCAGAGACTTTAATTGGTGTTAAACAAATTGAGACATCGATCACAGTGGGGAGAACTGCTTTTAATTATGTTGTACGGTCCGGAGGATTTCTTCTAAGCAGAGATGGACCTGAGCTGCAAAATTCAACCCTTCCTCTGCTAGGGTGTTTGGATATAGGCTTCTGGTCCAGGCCCACAGATGCATCTCTACGACTGATACACACAGTTGAGAGCAGAGTCCCCTGAACAGTGCTAGGGAGAGGAGACAGTTCAGACGGACAAGACATCCCCAGGTCAGGTGGGCGACTTCCAGGAGATGGGGAAATTCAGTTCAGACAAGCACCCAGTGATTCACACGCTCGGCGAAGCTCCTCCTCACTCTGTGAATCTGCAGAATTGAGGTGTCAATGGCACACGGCCGCAGGTCCTCTCTGGCAGTGCACCTCTGGCATTTCCAGCTCCGATGCGGGCAGGAAACGTTGTTGGGAGATTTGGTCATGGTTTCTGAGGCCATCCAACCTGAGCCAGGTCTCCTCGCACTAACGCAGACGCCCCCCTAAGGCATGTCCGTTAACTTAAAGCAATCTGCCACCATCTCTCCAGTACTCTTCTATTGCACTTTACCTTTTTATGCAAACGAACCAGGAGAAGAAGCAAGAGAATGGAATATTCCCGGAGATATCCCTATGGGACAGCTGATAATAAAACCTCCCGGCAGTCTCCAGAGTGGTTCATGCAGGTCACCTGTAAAGGCAGGATGAAGCAGAACATCCATTCTGAGGCTTCTGCCCAGTTCTGGTGGAGAGGGACCGTGACTCTTTCCAGTGGCAGTGACCCTTGAGGGCTGGTGATTTAGAGACACCCCTGATGTGATAAGGTCATCTCGGGCCACCAAGAAGGCAAGCAAAGCTGAGTGGCTGGTGAGCAAGCTCCTGGTCCAATATTCCTCTCAAAAGGATCTGGCCACACCTGAAGCTTTTGGAATATTTTTTGTCCTCTAGAGAAAATCTGCTTTGCTTATAGGTTATCACTGATATGTGTGAGCAAATCTGTATTTCCCATGACATCCAGAGAGTCCAAGGAAAGCCCTGCAAGTTGCCATGAGGGCAGCTGGCTTCTCTTGAGGACAGGATGAAAGGGTTTACTTTTCCATCTGAGAGGCTTTGGATGAAGTAAGACAAAAGTGGGAGAGGGGGAGAGAATACAAATATTGGCCAGAACAGGATCGATACTCCTGTTTTTGCCAGAGAAGAAGCAACAGAATACTTTTTTTTTTCCTCTCCTTCAGTCAGCCAGCCTCGAGCTGATGGTTCTGGGTACGCGACTGGGTTACAATCAATCTCTAGAGGGGTGGGAATACAGGGGAGAGCTAAAGGGGGCTGGAAAAGGCCCAGCAATGGGACCTGCGTGCGTCTGATATGCTTTTCCACTTTGCTTACTGCTCTAGTCCTGGCAAGGACACAGACCCTCCTGCGCTATGGATTCTCCATCCATGCGGGAAGTCCAGGCAACTCCTCAGATAAAGCTCATCATTTAAGCAGCAGGGAGAGACCAGAGTACGACAACGATATAGTCAGATCCAACGAGCCGCTCTAACACACACAGACAGACAGACAAACAAAAGAAGCCTCCTAGAATATGTGCACTTCAAAGATAACCACACTCTCTTCCTGTCAGAGAAGTAAGATACTTTTTTTTTTTTTCTTTCCATCCTCAATTCCTTCCAACATTATTTTCTGTGCAAGAACTGGGAGAGCGGGGCTGCCTTTGTTCTTACCAAAAGTCTTCCTTCTGCTTTAGTTTCTTCCAGGCTCCCCGCCTCGGCTCGCTCTGAGAGACCTCCCATGGCGGTGCCACGTAAGAGGTGATGGCAGCATTCACTGGGTGTTGCGAAGACACAAGCTTACAAGGAAAACTCCAAGCAGGGAGGACATGACTAAAGATGTCAGTTTGGTTGGCTTGGTTGGTTTTTTTTTTTTTTTGTGGTTTTTTTTTTTGTTTGTTTTGTGTTTTATTTTAAAGCAAAAGTACAATTATTTACTGTGTTATTAGGATGACTCCTTTCAACTGGGTTTTAATTCTCTTTATTTGCTCTCATTGCTGCTGTTGTGCCTTGCAGGAATATTTAACGAACACAGCGACCATTGGAGGAAAAGAACAACCCTGTTATCTGGTGACAGAAAACCACAGTTTCAGTTGGCTTTAACGTGTGTACAGGCAGGGCTGTAGAGTCCTATTAGGAGGAGACCTCAATCCATACAGACCACGCTTACTGCTTCCCACCATTTTGAGGGCACAGCCTATAAACTTGACATCAGAACAGGGACTTTTAAGGAGTTTTTAAAAGCCATGACGTCCTTTGCTGAAATAAACACTGACATCCTCAACATAAATGCCTTGGTTAAGAGGTTTGGAATGTCCAGGGAGGCTTATTGGATTCAACATAATTTCTCTGAAACCTAAAGGGGGAAAAAAAACAGAAAAAAGAAAAAAGCAAAATAAAGTAAACGAAAAAACAAAAAAGAGCAAAACTAGAAAAAAAGAGAGAGATATCGACACACATGTAATTATATAAAAAAGAACCAAATGAATAACTAGCAAACGGCTGCCATTAAATTAAAGCCAAAATGTCCTCTCCAGGCAGGGCTACCTAACTGTCTTTCCATAAAGAACAGGCAATCATTTCATGTGGAGCGTGCAGGCACAAGTGCTCTGAGGACAAGGGGCATGCAAGAGGTCTGGACAGACAACTGGGAACGACTCTTCTCTAGAGGTTCCCACTAAGTCCAAATTCCTACCTAGTCCATCTTTTCCCTAGGAAGACAGTGAGGAATAGGGAGACTCCTTCCTACATCTACTTTTCTCTCATGATTTATCTAATTTGGCATAACATTCCTGAAACCAAAAAGTACCATTGCAAGGCTGGGGAGACCTGACTCTCATAACCCCACAGACCTTTCTTAATCCCAGCTGTCCCATCTACACCGAACCCTGCATGCTGGAGGCATCTTCTCCTCACACAACCCCACCTCTCTAAAAGTGATCTGAAGGTTTAGGATTTGCCAGAAACACTGGCCAGATGAAAAAGAAAAATAAGGGGAGCAGAGATCACAGGCAAGCTCCTTCCTTCAGTCCAACAAACTTGCTGGGCAAATATAATGTTTTAAAGGGCTGTATCAAACATCTCTTCAGAATGTTCCTGCCTTGGGATGCCCCAGACAGCTAAATTCACTTTTTTGCCACGACCAAGACATGCATGGCAGGATCTTGGGGACTGCTCTTATCTATCCCAAGTTCTCATGAGTCTAAAGGGTTTCTCCAAGAAAATTACTGGGATGTCTTGGCTACATAATTACTCTAAAATCTGGAAAATACTCCTGCACCTCATACAGTCACAGGACCCTAAACAAATCAGCTAAATTAACTCAAGTCTGGCATCACTAGAGCAGCGTGGAGCAGCTTGGATGCCATTAAGAATTGATCTCAATAGGAGGAGTGCTTTCCAGTGGGCTAGGAAATTTTCTCACACCAAATCTACACCAGCCAGAAGATTTTTCTTTTCCTATTTCTTCTTTCTATTTTGTCTTTTATATCATCTACTTATATTTCTCCACTGCACTATCTTACTCTATCTGTACATCAAACACATGCTTCCTTTGATGGACCTGAGGATGCAGACAAAAGCTGTTTGTTTGGTTTGGAACTGTTTAAACTTGTTTGGGGGAAACTATCTGTTATTCTCAGTGGCTCTTAAGGGCCGATCCACATGGGAGAGTAAGCCAGGCTCAGCTCTGGTTCATGTGTCATAAACAAGATTCATAGGCAAATTCCAAGCGTTGAAATATCATTAGCAGTGAGAAAGAGCCCAGCTCAACTCTCACGGTTTAAAGTGATCAGAGTCACTGGGACACAAATAAACACGGCATCCCTGAATGTCACTATTTATCGTGTTTTGTTTTTCATAATATAAATATATTTTATGGCCGACAAAGGAAAGCTGGGAAAGTCTACCCTCAACAATACCAAGCATCTCCAAGGAGAGCTCCTGTCTGTTTTATTTTCTTTGCGTTTCCTAGCTCTGCTAAATTAAGGCAATTCCGCTCCTGCCGGACCACATCCAACAGACCTAAAAACCCACCGGGGACACACAGCCCCAGCGAAGGGACATGTGAAAGATCAGCAAGACTTAAGGCTGGGGACACCAAGGGCTTTGCTCTCTGTCATCCGTGCTGTGCTGTGAATCCCAGCTGCAGGGATCTGGCAGTGACAGCAGGGTCTTTGCAGGACGGGGCTGCAGTGGGGGTTACCCCAGCACTGACATGCAGGGGCTGCCGAGGGACGACGAGGAGCGTGGCAGGAGGACAGCCCACTTTTCTGGAGCTGAAGGGCTGGACACACATCCCGCTGGCTTGGGAAAGCAATGAAGGACCGGTCCTTTTGGCATCCTCTCCTTCTGATTTATTAAAGTCCCCAAAGAATCTGAAAAAAAACATGCTTCTCTCCTGATTGGTTTTCTCTCTCTTCCTCACTGCCGTTTCCCATATTGCACTGCTACTTTTAACCCCGTTCTCTTGTATGGAGCAGAAACCAACAAGGCTCTTGCTAGGTTTATGTCTTCGCTGACAGATGTGAGATGGATGATGCTCACGGAGATGTCCAGGGTTAAAATGGGTGAATCTCAACAGGTTCAGAGTTTGGATGCTGCTATGACAAATGTCATCTACCATCACAGCTATTAACTTCTGAAAAACTGTCTTGGAAATGTCTTGAAAAATGTGGGGGTTTTTCTTTACTTTTTTTTTTTTGCTGTCTTTTTAAAAGGAAAAAAAAAATACAAGAAATAGGAGCGTTCAACTTCCTAGAAGGAGTTGGGGAAATTTTAAAAACAATAACTTTTGTGGAGTTTCACATTTGTCAGTGCCAGCTGGAAAATGGGAGGAAAAATACTATCTTTGACATTGGTTGTAGATTTGTAGGGAAACTCCAACATGCAAGCCTGAAAATAGTAAGGAGGTCAAAATCCCCACCCAGTAGATTGAAATCAAAAACATCTCCTCCAAAGACCTACAAAATCGGGAAGGGTCTGACATACTAGACTTTGTGCTTCTCCCAGTTTTAGTGACAGCACTCTTTAAATTAAAACATAATACTGTCTCTACTAATAGCCATAGTATGGTAGTGGAATAAATGTATGGAGAGTGTTGGAGAACAGGGAAGGAGGAATGAGCTCAGATTTGCTGCGCAGCTCTAACAGCTTGAGATGGAGGGAGCAGATGGGGCATTTCTCTAAGCAGGCTGGATGGATGTGGCAATGAAAGGACAAGAAAATTGAAAGCAACCAAACCATGCAATCAGTTTTTGTCCTCAACCCTGGCCATCCACTTAGTCCTCCAGAGCTGCCTTGTGTTTCCCAACACCCTGGCTAGCGGATTTTGGCCACTCTGCCCCATGCCCGTAACCAATCCAGCCTATGGACAGTGCCCTGCCAGGAACACACTTCCTCCACTGAGAGAGCAAGACTAAGGAGAAAAAAACAGATAATTTCACCTTTCCTTCCCTGTTTGCCTTCTGGAAAAAACTGCCACTATTCAAAAATAGCAGGCTTTGGAGACCTGAGGCTGCTCCACGTCACCTGAGAGGAGCAGCAGGGATTGTGACACGGGGAGGCGAGGGAATGACGCAGAAAATGATGCACTGCTCCTCGCGGCACCCCTATCTGCCACGGCGGGAGGGCTGCAGACCAGTTCTGAAACCCAGGGACGGAAACTGCTTCTGAAACAGCAATGCAAACTGCTGTGGGAACGGATGAGAAAAGCAATGGGATGCCACGTAACGCCTGGCAAAAATGGGTTAAACAAAAATAGCAAATTAAGGGCAACAAGCCGGCCAAACATAACTGTGCTATCCACTCAGCTCGCATCAGGCAACGGAGCTTTGAGCTCTCTTCTCTGTTACAGCAGAATTTGTGATAGAAAGGAAAAGCAGTAGGAGACTCCAACAACAGTGTACATTTTATCTTTCTCTATGCACAGATATGAAGCACGAATAGCATCAAAGAAAGCATGAAAACCATCAAGCCTGGCCCACACCCTGAGCAAAGGAAACAGCCATCACTCTAGTCAAATCAGCGCTGCTGTGTCTATATCTGAGGGGGAAGCAACACAACAGCCCAGGTTTCCTGTCATGGATGGGTTCATCTGCCAGGCTAGGAGACAAAACCCTCTTTTCTTCCTTCCCCTCACAGCATGTAACAGGGCGAGATGCAACCCAGCCTAAGGCCTCGCTTGCCACAACAAAGCAGGTCACGGAAGCTCGGCAGAAACACACTGTGAGGTTCTCCCTGATGCTCTCAGCTGCACATAAGCACATCATCTCCTCTACTATGCAAGGTGAAGTCAAAGAGCCCAGACCTCCTCTCATTTACACCAGCCCAACAGTGTTGATCACAACGGAGAACCGCAAGAAAATTCAGTCCACAGATGAATTTCACACTGATAACACAGACCTCAAGCAGATCTTCAAGTAGTTAACACCTCTTGTTAGATTAGAAAGGCTCTGAGAGCTACAGAAATGCTTATAATCATCCGTTTTCATGGAAACAGGGTCCTTATTCCCCTCCACGGCAGCTCACCTTGTATCTGTTTTCATTTTCCATGGTTAAGCCTCTGGCATAAGAGTCTCCCACTTTAATCAATGAGATTTGACGTCACAGGAAACCTCTTGGGAACTTGCTAGATGGAGCTCTAGCTACAGCTTGCGCCATCTTCTTGTGCTTGTCCACAGCCCAAAATTGCAAACAGAGGATTGCATCACTGCGAGTGTTTTTGAGGGCAGGGAAAGGAAGAGATGGGCTGAGAGCAAGAGAAAAGTGGAAGCAAATGGATCCAGAAGATCCCATTTTCACATAAATTTCTCTAATCTTTGGCTAGAGCAGAGGAAGGGGTAGGAGAATTCTGCAGGCACTCAACAGCCAAACAGCTTTTCCTTGAGAAAAGGGCAGCGTTCACAGCTTTCCACGGGGTGAACTCTTGAAGACTTTGTAAGGTTCATTAAACCTTTGGTCGGAGGAATTCCAGTATCTGTTGCGTTTCCACTGTTGCCACCACTAATGTAGGTCATGTCCATATTAGCCAGGATCACAAGTTTGTTTTCTCTGGAACTCTTTCATGGATGGAGTTGTTCCAAGATACTAAATGATGTAGCCTGATAGCTCAGGAGGCAGAGCTCCAAGATTCCCCACCGATCCCCCTTAGGAAAAGCCCTGAAGTAGGAAAGCACTTAACAGGGTATAAAATGAAAAGTAAGAAGGAAAAAGAAAAAATCTATTTAATACCAAGGATGACAAAAAAAAAAAAAAAAGAAAAAGGCTATTTTCGGGTCTGAGATGGCCTGTGATTTGAGCCAAAGCTACCCTCTTGTCCAGAGGCACAGCCAGTGCTTTTTCTCCAGCCTGCACGGAGGTGCAGCTATTTAAAGCCACTCAGAGGCCCACTGCATGATGGAAAGCAGCCAGATCAGTTGGGCCTCATCGGTTTTGTTTTTGTTAGATTGAAGCCAGAGTATGTGAAATGACTTGTAAGAGGACCAGGGAAGGGGGAAAGGCTGGGCACCCAGCAGTCTCGCCCACGACACGCAGAGCTTAGTCTCTGCCTCGTTTAAGTGGGACTGGGTCACAGAGAACGTCCCTGAGCAAGGAGAACGGCTCTTTTGTCCCCTGAAATACCCACAGCCATGCAAAGACACGTGGCAAAACTCTTGGGGGTTACAGGTCAGCCATGAGAAAACAAGCTGCAGGAAAGTGTTTGCAAAGTTGGTGGTAGCTGACATCATGGGCATTATCCAGCTGCTGCCCTGCCTCTGCCTCTCCTTGTGCTTGCACTGACACATCCAGGAGCCTTCCCCTCTACCATTCTCACTGCTGGGAGGAGAAAACCTGTCTCCCTGCCTCCACAAGTCCCCCGTTCTCACCACCGTGCACCCTCGCTGCCTCTGCACTTCACAAAGCCCAAGGGACCCGGCATGAAAGATCCCATCCTAGCAAGTAATACAACATTTTCATCACTTTGGTTTTCAAACACATTCTTTTGTCAATTTTTAATTTTTTTTTTTCAAGTCAGGCCTCAGAGTGCTGCCAATTTAGGCACTGTGCACAGTGCAACAAGAGCTTCTTATTTCCACTTTGCCTGACAGGTATCCGTGTCCCTGTCACACTGCCTCTGTTCCCCATCTGCTTCAGATGGCAACAGTTACCCTAAGCGTTTTACAGAGTTATTGAAACCACTGACTAATGTGCCCAGAAATGAATATCCACCGGGAAAGAATCTGGTTGGGCTCGTGTTCCTTAATTGCTGATTAATTCCAATTATGGTACAGCTGATCCACCAGTACCACAGATCGCCACATCAAAGAGCCAACCAGCAAAGGAAGCCCCTGAGTTAGAACAGCAACAGCTCCGTTTCGAACTTCTTTTCAGCTGGAAAGTGCTTCATAAACATTAATTTGTTATGCCTCGCTCGTTCCCTGGGGAGGAAGGAGCTGTTACATTTATTACGCAGGCGGCGAAACGGTGGCACAAAGCAGGACCACGTTTTCTCCAAGGTCTCCAAAGGAACCAACGACAGTGCTGAACACCCAGCAGGGAATAGCCCCAGCTCCAAGACTCCCATTCCTCTGCAGGAACTCTGGGCTCTAGAAGGGGACAGAAGTGCTTGGTAAAGCCAAAGGGCTGGGATATGACAGCAGACACCAAGAAGAGACACAGATGGTGGATAGGATTGCACACAACTGCTGCAGCCTGCAGCTGGGACCTTCCCAGCCCGGTGCCAGGGATGCTCTCCTGCTCTTCAGCAGATGGGAGGAGCTGATCAAGGCCCAGAATAAATCCTTGCTTGTTCAAGTCTCTTTACTCTGCCATCTGCTCCTGCAACACCTTATGTCATCTAGAAAGGCCAGAGTTTCCCTCCAGGAAGCCCAGGAGCTGTACAAGCCCGAGAGCCTGAAGTGTCAGAAGAACACCCTGTGGGAAAACACAATTTTGTGGAGTTTACAAACCGAGGATGGAAACTGAGGAGCGCAGGAGATCTCAGCAGGCAAGGAGGCACCAAGCACTACAGAGGAGCTGTAAATGGGAACAGGAAGAGCTGAGGGCTAAAACACAGTGAGAGCAGCAGGGAGTTTCGAGGAACAAGGTTTTGTTGATTTTTTTTAGGCTGTTTGGATGCTGCGTTGTCCAGAATTATTGTTCTTCATCTGTGTCTCTCCACTGCCCCTACTCTGCTGATTGCTTTGGAAACAAAGCCTGCCACCACAGCTCTTCGGCTCTTGATAATTGCCCCAGTAGATGGTTCTCCAAATAAGTTGCCTTCTGCACCAAAATACGTCAAAGGGTGTTATTACACTTCCCAAAGGAAAGCTCCCGGCTCCAGATCTTGTTTCAAGACCACGTCTTGGCATCTTCCAGTATTTCACAAGCTCTAAAACACACACCCCAGGGCACAGAGAAGGCTGTGCTCTCGCAGGGGAAGACTGAAAAACATGGGTTTGTGCTGATACTGCGGAGCTCCTGTGGGACTGTTTGGATAGTGCCAACCAAATGAGTGTCAGGCGTTTGTGGTGGCCTTCATCCTGCAGGAGAAGGGGCTTTGCTCCCACCAAACACACACGAAACCTGGTTCATTTTTGCAAGAGAATGTATGAAATGCCTGGAAAGCTCCTTGCAGCCAGCAAAGCACAGATCAGGTGAGTGAGGAGCCCTGTGGGGGGCTGCTGCTGCGCAAGGAAACCCTCACTCCACCCCAGAGCAGAGGGTAAGCTCTGCAGAGTGGGGAAGGTCTGGCATAGCACAGCAGGGCAGCAACTCAACATCTAAGCCCAAAATGTGTGTCTGCTATTGATTAGGGGTCATCATTCAAAGGAGGGAGGAAGGACCAGGAGTAAGTTTTTTCCAGTAAGTGGTCTAGCTGTGAATTTTTGCTCCAGCAATCAGCTCTGAGCTTAATAAACTACAAGTCTGCCAGACCTTTCTCTGCCCCAGTTTCGTTCTGGGTCCGCAAATAAGTCTCCTGCTCTCCCTTCTCCCTCTCATATCAACTCACCTAAATGCACAAGGCATTTAAAGCACTTGAGCCCAATCTTATTTCACACCACGTCACTCTGTGCAAGCCTTTGTGTGCCTGCCCCACTTGAGCCATCGGCATGTGCTGATCAAACATCAGCAGAGATGAGGGGCAGTGAAGGGGCTGAGCTCACAGGCCTCCAGAAGGGAAGGCACTGCAGCATGGAAATTCCTGGGAACACGGCTATCCAAAACCCATTTTCCCTCCGCTGGAGGTTTTCATGCTTGAGAAAAACAGCTTTACTTAAAAAATAAGGAAAATAAGTCTTTCCTCTTCTGCACCATCTATCATCAAAAGTCCTGCCTTCCAGCACAGCTAGGACATCTCCCCCTCGATTTTAGCTGCTCCTTGAAGCAAGAACTCCCCACACCACGGCAAAAACATGCAAGAACATACACTTCTAATGGCACCTCCATATTTGCACATGCAACTAAATGTGAGAGATCACAGTCCGCAGCCCTGAATCCAACCTCACTGTCAAAACCAGCCTGTGCACAGAGGAAACCAAGCTGAGCGATGCCAGAAGTGCCAGCAGAAAGCAGGGGGAGTGTGCACACAACCTGGTGCGTGTGGGACACGTGGGATGGCCGGGGGGGGAAGCGTGTGAGAGGGAAGCAGAGAGTGATGCCGCAGCACGGAGCACGTGGCAGGGAGCAGAGGAGTGTGGGAGAGGGGCCGAGAGCTCGAGCTCACACGTGTGGGGCTGAGAGCACAACGCTGCTGAACATCTACTCTCACATTACGGATTTAATGGCTTTTAACGGGAGACTTTGTAAGCGATCAGGAATTGGAACAAAAGGAGCTGGGGGAATAATTATCCTAACCAGGGGAGCTAAAGAACATGGCAAAATCCGTGCTGAGCAATCATGCTAATTAAAGGCACCCAGAAGAATCAGGATAGGAACACCAAATGGTTTTCACTCTGCTGCCCTAATCCACTAACAGCCTCGGCACTTTGACTCCCACCAGCTGTGGGAAGGACGGCTCTGGGTGAGTTGGTTTGTAGCAATAAACGACAGAGATAAACAAGTGACACCGGGGGGGCTGGTCCCCTCTGCAGTGGAGCCCGAAGCGACGCTTGGCCTGCCAAACCGAACAGTGGCTGCTTTGCATCAGCAGCCTGGGAGAGGACCAAGTGCTCCCACAGCCTCCAGCTGAGCAGGAAGGATCCCAACATGCTTCCCAGAAAGCAGAACAGCTGCTGGCAACCGCCAGCACAGGGCTGAGCACAGCCCACAGCCACAAGCCCGGTCCTTTTGGGCCGCTGAGCCCTGCTGCGTGACTGCCTCCGCGGTGAGCTGTGCCACGCAGCTCAGCCCACTGGTCTGTCCTGGGACGCGTTCTCAGTGCCCCACCAGAGCTCTGGCGGCCTTGAATATGCTGCTCTCTTGTTTGCACAGCTTCAGTCACCACAGGGTTGGGTCCGCTCAGATTTGGCTATCAAAGGTAAGGACATCTGTGCAGTAGGCATCATCCTGATCTTCTAATGCTTAATATTCCAGCTGGGGCTCTTGCCATGCTAGCACCAGAAAAGCAACAGCTAGCATTGCAACACGGGCACGTTTTCACCCAGAAATGTGGAGACTTGACAAATGTCCGTGTTGTAGAGAAACAAAATGAACACTATTGCTCCAACAGACTGTAACCTTGACAGACCCAAATAAAAACTCCCATGCATTCAGCTAGTGTAAAACCCAATCAGACTCCTCAAGGAGCTGCTGAGCCTTGGCCTGATGGGCATTTCAGGGGAATATCCTCTTCAGACATACCTGAAGCCCAACAGGACATCACATGCCAAGGCAGGTGGGTGCAGAAACACAATTAACAGAACAAGACACAGAGTGGTGAAATCACCCACTGAGTACAGAGAAGTCTCTCTCTGCCCATCCCAACCTCCAGGGCAAGGTTCTCCTCAGATAACTGCTAGGGTGAGATGTGAGTCTCTTCTCCCCAGCAGTGCAGACCTGGGTTTTGCTGCAGTCACCTGCATTGCAACAGAATGAGAGCTGTGCTGGGGAGGTGGGGAGGCAGAAAAACCAATGCTAACAATTGCCATCAGGTAACAGCTTTCTATTTAAAAACTGCTAGTTTTTTTGTTAATCAACAGGTCCATTAACATGGAGCAAATACCTCTGTAATGGACACCCACAGGATCACAGGCTGAACTATTTGTGTGCAGCATCTTTTGACTGATTCACCCTAAAGATCATCAAGCAAATGAGAGAGGATGTAATATTTCTGCAGGAAACATTCCACAGCGGATACATTGATTGCAACACTCAGCCAGCTGCTGTGTGCCAGCTTCTTCTTAAAGAGACTTCATATTTGATTCTCTGATTAAATATTTTGAAATGGAGAAGAAATCGGGCCTAGATTTGTGCTTGGTCCATGGAACCTGGTATTCTTCCAAGGAGGATCACATGAGTGACCAATGTCCAGTCTCCTCCCTCTCTTCCTGCCCTCAAGACATACTATTCTATTCCCTTGGTCCTTGCCCAGCCACAGAGACCACAGCCACTCCTCTGCCTGGCCTCTTCCCACTAAATCCTTGGATCGAGACAAGGGAGCCTGTTTGGTGGCACACCTGTTGACTTATCCACTCAACCCCTACATGCATTTTGCCTGCCAGTGCCTCTCTGACTCCTCCTCTCTCAACACAACAGATCCATTTTCTCTTGAAAGCCCGCTGAAAGCACAACAGGACAGGAAAAGACAGGGCTGAGAAAGAGGAATACCCTGAGGAGAGAGTCAGAGAGTCCAGGACCCATGAGGAAATTAGCAACGAAACCATCAGCTGAATAATTTGCCCCAGCAGCAATCCCAGCCAGCAGGGATGGCCCCGGAGCCAGAGCTGAGAGCTTGTGCACTCCGCAGTTTGCAAAAGCAGGTTCTTTTTCCACAGACCAAATCCCAGGCTGACACCTCCTTTATGAGCTGCTGAAAAACACCATTTTCTGGACGAGCTCTGCAAAAACACAGTGACACTTCCAGTTTATGAGCAAGCCCTGCCACCGCTCACCGAGCCACAGCCTTGGAGCTGTCACAGCCGTGCTGAATGAGAGCGGCGGGGCCAGGAGACTGCTGGCAGCTCTGCCGAAGGGACGTGCCTATTTCACATGCAAATGAGCCCACACAAATTGAGACCAGACCCTCCTTCTCCCCTCTGAGCTACTCATAAATTACAGAGGCGGAAGGCAGGTGAAGGGTCTTTGAGGCAGGTGAAACGCAGTGGTACAAAGGACCGAGCATCTAATTGGAGACAAAAGGAGAGAGCTGAACACTCACCCAGGGCCCAACACGGATGCACAGCTAACCCTCCCCTCCTGAGATAAGCTCCATCAAGAGAGCGTCCAGCCTGTTGGATTAATGACTCCTCGAGGCTAATCAGCAGTGCCAGCACCTACAAATGAGAGCCCTTCTCTGCTGTAGCTTCCATCCTTTCTCCCCTTCAGCACCATCAGGAAAATAAATAAATAAAACAAGCCTGCAGGTCCCATCCAAGCTGAACTACATGGGCCATTACAGCCAGGCAACAAGGTAAGGGCTGCAGGTATAAGCTTGGCCGTGGATGCTGGGCTCCTGCCTCCTCTTCCCTTCTTTTTAAAGAAAATAAAATTGAGTTTGTATCGACTACTGAGAAAATGAGACAACATTATACAGGACACGACCCTCTGCAATCAAATTAGGTCATTGCAACACCATAGCCAGCACGGAGTATGTAGCCCTGATAGGGTATAGGATCAAGGAGAATGATTTTATGCAGTAAACATTACAAGGCAAAAGGAAAATGAATCATATCAGGACATCCATCATAACCAGAGTAAGAAGTAAGTTTGGAGTGGCACAAGCAGCACTTCTGTCTAGGGGTTTCCCTCCCAAGTCTTTCCTGTGTCCCCACTCAAACTGGCCAGACACTTCTCTGAGCTCATCGTTAAAGACATGGCAGAAGTTGGGAAATATTTTTGCCACTTGCTGCACAGCTTCCTTTCACCCCCTCCCCAGAGCTCTGGCAGTTTTCAAAAGAGTAAAGCCACTGTTCACAGAGTTTCCAGCTGCAGCCCAAGAACAACACACCCGAGGTGCTGACTTCAGGGATGCTCAGACCCGTTTAGATACGGGACCAGGTACAGCAGCAGTGCTGTTCCTCGCTGTACCAGGACGGTGGGGATGTGGATGTGGAGCCTGGGCTCTGTGCGACCTGGGAGGTGAGTTCTGCCACCCCAGACTGGTCAAAACCCAGTTGGGCCAAGCTCCCTGCGTGTCTGTTTAACTACATCAAGCAGAGGAATACGCACCCAATATATTCATCCTGCTACGTGTGGGAAGGAGGACACAAACCTTCCTAAAACCTTGATTTACATAGTCGTCTGTAGCAGTGGTTTCACAACTGCATAATGAGTACATTAACTTTGGCTAAACCAATTCTCCAGAGATGAAGAGATGGCAAAAATAATCGAAACGAACTGTGATAGAGTTTTTGATTAAGCAGCTGATGATCAATAAAAGTTATCTGTGGGGCACAGAGTGTTAATGAGCTACCATTTCTGTAGCAAAGCAACACCTGAGCCCTTGGTCCCTGCAACACACAGCCCGCAGAGGTCAGCAAGACCTGCTCCTCCTGGACTGACAAGGTGAGAACATGGGCTACAGAGCCCACAGGTCTCACCTGCCCTCATTCCTGTTAAAAGGGTGATGGTGGAAGAAGGATGAGAAATACCCTTAAAGCAGGACGTGGCTAGAAAGAGAGGAACGAGAAAGGTTAACAGCCTGACTCAGACTTGAGGTGCTATTTTTGGGGAGGGGGGAAAAATAATAAACTGAAAAGGCATTCATAGCCTTCTCAGACAGCTCCATTAATTTAAAGAGGCCTTGGAGCTCTGCAGCTGTAACGCCAACACCTCTACAGCAGGGAGCAAGAAGGACCAGCCAGTGGGGCTACCAGCTCCCTGCCACCAGTGATGCAAGGCACAAAGTGACCCACACCACGTCCTGTGACTGCCATCCCCTTTACCCTTTCCCCCACAACGTCACTGCAAAAAAGGTGTTAAATCTCAATACTTCTTAATATCTTAAATTCATCCCCAAAGATTCTAAGGCATTAAAGAGTGGACTTTATAGAGAATTTCTCATAATAACGTAGCCACCTGTTTAACAGCACACAGCAGCAAGGCTGCACAAGGGTTTCAGAGAGCAAGTGGAAAGCAGAGCTTCATATTAAAGCTACAGAGAAGAGACAAAGCTCAGATCAGCAGACACATAAAATATCACTACCTCAGCCTGAATTTAGCTATTTCACTGTAACTAATCATTTTGCTCTTCCAGAAATGTCTGGAGAACTGTTAGTGACCACAGGGAGCTGCTAGGATCTTTGTATTACATTTCCTCCAAAAGTTGCCTCCTCTGACAGCCCAGCCCAGCCTGCCTACAAAAGGGATTTGTTTTCCCAAAACCCACTTAGCCTTCCTGTCCTTAGAGGGTCTAGGGAAAGCTGAGAAAAAATCAGCAGACAGGATACTCATTCTGAAGAGTCCCACAGGGAACAGAGGGGATGAACAGCACATTAGGATTTCTCCCCCAATTTCTCAAATTCTCACGGAACTGGGGTTTGCAATCGCCCTCTGCAGAGCCCATGTCAAGACAGATCATTAATACTACTCGACACTGAGGATCTCTTGTATTAAAAAAGCACAGCAATTACTTAGTTCAAATCTCTATATTATTCATAAGATCTATATCTATCATGGACATGGTATTTACACTGCTATGGGGAAATGTAATAAATAAGGCAATAAGCATTTCCTTCCTCCAGGTCAAGATGAAAGCCTGCATCTTAGAGAGCAGCGCTTTCCTCGGGCAGCCAGGCTCATATCCCAACCTCCCTGCCTAATTCCTGCAGCCAGGAACTAAAGCCAAGTTGAAAAATGACTGTTCTTCCTCTGAGCCCAGCACTCAGGTTCCGACACGCTCCAATGAAGCAGGCCAGGAGGCGATGCCTAGGTGGAATGAGACCTGCAAGGAGAGGTCTCTTCAGAAGTAGTCAAGAGAGCAAAGCAGAACATATTAAGACTGTAGCATGGCCCCCATGAAGGTGGAAAGGGAGAATTTGATCTAAGCTACCTGGAAAAGTTCAGAATTGCCATTTTCTGGGATCATAACATGCAGCTGACAGCTCCAAGAATGTGTTTATCCACCTAAACCCCTGACTCCATAAGACTGGCTGTGAAAGGGCTTCAGGTGGGGACTCATAAACATGCAACATGGTCCAGTGGGCTGAACACGGGCCAGGCTGCTAGCTGTCAGCAACCTGGCGTGACCTTGAGCAAACTGATGTCTTTCCAGCTGCCTCTCCTCATCCATAGAACGGAGATGAAGATGCTCAGCAGCCCCTTGATGGGCTGGAAGGAGAAATGCCTCTTTCCAGGAAATCGCGGAGATACGACGTGCCAGGTTACTTCTCCTCATTAAGAAGAGGATAAAATATACCCCATCCGTCAAATACTCAGCTGCCTGCTGTGCTCTCAGCAAGGTTCCCCTGACATTTGGGCTCTGCTGGGATCTGGCACGAGAGCAGAACAGTCCCACCCCACCCCACCCCACCCCATCTCTGGGATTTGCCCAGAATTTATTTTTAACACAGCCTCAGTGTGAACATTTGTGGTGGGATTTGTATGAATTCATGCTGATCCCTGACTCTGAGCCCATCTCACCCTGACTGTGCCAATAGCCGGGACTGTCAAGAGAACAGACGGCACAATCTCCCCCACCCTACACCAGGAGTCTCACACGAGGCAGACCCAAAGCCTCCTACCTCATTCCACTTGTCGGAAGGAATCTTTGGGCAGCCACCTCAGATGGAGCCACTCCTGCTGTCCAGGGTCACTAACTTGTTCTAGTGGAAAAGACATGTTAAACAGGGCCCCACGCTGGGCTTCAAATGACCTTTCAAAACCGTGCAGCCACAGCTAAGTCCTTTATTTCTGTGGTTCTGCAATGTGAGCAATGGGAGGGAGCAGAAGCCGTGGCTCATCTGACAGAAGACTTGGAGGATTGGGCTGCAACTTTCTGGCAAGTCAAGCCCTCAGGTATGGTTTGAAACACAAGGTCCTTGCTCTTTGCATACACCTGATGGCCACCACCTCCCTTGCTCCATGCTCCTCATCAATTACAGTGCAGAGACGTAAAATGACTGATACCTTTAATACAAAGGGCCTGTCATTTATTTATTAGCTGGCGACAGGCCCTGCAGTCCAGGATGGATGCATTATAAATCAACTGCATTTCTAACCATTAAAAATTCATCCAATTCATAATGTAGGATGCCTATAATTTCCTTATTAGTGTTGAGTGTGAAGGATTTTTCTTTCTCCTCCCTTGGCTCTTTGCTTTCCCAAAGATCTTGCTCATCTGAGGATTAGCTTGGCTTAATCCTGCGAGAGGGAGGTGGAGGGGTGAGAAAGGCTGGGGGAAGGGAGACAAGGACTGAAGTAATTTCATTCCAGTGTTTTCTTCTAATTGCAATTTGCCATATATACTTAGGAGACTTAGCTGTCTCCTGTCACACTTATGGGAGCCAGAGAAAAACTGCTTGTCCTGAATTTAAGAGATGTTTGTAGGGGAAAATAAAGGTCCTTTTTATCTCACAAAGGGAAAAAAGGAGTATGCTGGTCAGACAGGGAAGGATGATGTAAAACCTGTTAAAATGTACTAGTAAGATAAGAACAGGTGTCCCTACATTATAAACCAGTGCATTTAAAATAGATCAAACATATATATGAGATTTATATATAAAAATAGGTAGGTATAGTAACCTTCAGACTTAGTGGTCTGATTCAGTGAGGAAAAAATAGGTTAGTGGGGCTGAAAGAAAGGTGTGACATTTTTACAGACCCACAGCCGTGACAAAAAACTTCAGGTGCTGCTGCAGCATCAGCAAAGGCTCCTGGAAAGAGCATCAGAAAAAGCTGAGTCTACATGAAACTGCAAATCATCACTTAATTTGAGTACTGCATCCCATGTTGACCACGCTTGGCTGCAGACAGCAGGACAGCCTGATCCTTGGTGTGGTACACACAGAAACGTTCGTGTTTTCACTGGGCCTCGGTTTGTTCCTGTCTCTTAAACAGATCTATCCAGGGAGGGGCAGGGAGAGAGGGCTTGAGCAGATCAAGAAAGGCTCAGCACTAGGTAACTGGCAGTGTGTTTAGGAATGAGTGTGCAGGAATCTAAAAATGGATTATGCAATAAACCCTGCCTTAATGGGAGACAAGCCCAGGCACTGCGAGCAATCCTCACATGCCGTGAATCCAATGTACTTTTCACCTCGAGACACTTGCATACAAATCTTACACCAGCTGCACACGGAAATGGGTTTGCTGAGTTCTCCGATGGGTACGTTCACTTCAGCAAATCACATCTTGTTCAGCAAGGGCAGTGCTTTGATCTCAGCCACGGTGAAAAACAGCTGCCTCAGGTCAGGGCTTTGGGAGCACACCAGCACAAGTGGTGCCTCCTTCGTCCCACTGACCCCACTCCCTGTCTGCGCCCACCAACAAGAGCAAGACAGACAGCAGGACGCTGACGTGGACTGGAATTGTCCAGCAATCAAAAAATGACAATTTCTGCATTTTTGTTACGTGAAGCAATCATGCTTTGCTCCACCTGCCCTGTGCTGCTGGGAGCCAGCTCTGTCTGCCCGCCCCATCTCCTCAGACCCAGCCACCACACAAGGCTGGGAAACAAAACCCTGCTTTCACACAAGAAACTCTTTAGGCAGAATAATTTTTTACATGGGTCTTTCCCCAGCTTTCAGGACCGAATGGGCTGTTTTGGGCTGTTTAGCCCAAAAGCAGTACTAAGCACAGGTTTGGGTTTTTTTGACCTCTACTGATGTGCAGATTCTCATTGTGGGCTGTGCTTCTTGTCCCACAGGGCAACACCACAAATAATGTTCCTAATGTTCCTAATGCTGTGTGTGCCGTCATGCAAAACTGCTCCAACTCCTAAACAATAGCAGCTATTTTTAATTAAGAATCGCAATTTAACCAGACAATGAACAAACAATGAGAGCCTGCAATCTCCAAACCAGAGAGACATCTCCTGTCTGATCACAATGAGGCCCCACGCATTTCTGAGAGATTTTTAAACCTGAAAAACAGCCCGGGGAGACTAAAAAGTCACAACACAATGTCCTTGCAAACTCTGGGAGCTCCTGGTGCCTTCAGGGGTACCCCATGGCCAGGTACCACAGGCACATCCCCTTTATCCCCGGAATGCAGAGGTACCCCTGCTTCCAGACACTTTCCCAACAGCCAAGCATCATAAGCCACAAAAAACTCATTCAAAAACAAGACAGATGTTTAAATGAGGGCCAAAAGAAGTCAATACCACCAACTCTGCCCACACACACATACACACACCAGCTATTTTTACAGTGACCCACAGCAAAATTCACACAATCAATGAGCCATTAGGAGGACCCTCTTGACACCAGGGCTGCCTGAGTCTGCAAAAGCCTCAGGTCGAGCACTGTGTTGCTACCTCTTGTCTTGCACGGATGAAACCACACCCATGAGGAGTGCTGGCTGGTGAACAGAGCCCTGCTCTCTCTGGCACAGACACCTCCTTCAGGTTTAAGCACGCTACAAGCACAAAAGGATAGGGAGAAGCACCAACACCTGGGCACACAGCTGGTAACACAGGGAATGCAAAAATATTTTATCCCTATTGAGTCCCACTCCTCTCACCGTGCCACGATGAGTCTGGGCTCATACCAGACCATGGGTGAGTGGGCGGGGAATGCATGCCCACCCACACAGGGACCGTGGGGGGGTGTGTGGAGACCAGGGAATGCTGCAAGAGGAGTGGGAGGGTGTGAGCCCCTGTATGAGATGAGCAGGGGGCTGGATGCAAGGTGGAATACCAGGGTGTACATACACATCCTCCACGAGATGCTGCATTCTTGGGCACTCCGGTCCAACCCAATTGATGCAGGGATGAGGCTGCCAGGCAAAAAGAGCAGCCTGCTCTGCTAGAGCCAGTCCAAATCCAGTAGGAAAACAGGTCAGGACCTCCTCTCATCTGGCTTGTTAAGTTCTTGACAGTTCACACATCACGAGCTCCCTTCCTGAAATCGCCCCAGGCGAGCCAACCCTGCTTGCTGGCCCCACAGACATCAGGATTAAACAGTCCAGTGGAGATGCTTTTAGGCAGAGGAGAAAGCAGAGTTTTGTACGAGAAAATACTTCCCTGTCAACCCCTTGATGTCTGTATCCAGCAGTATTTCCACCACCAGAGCAGCCTCTCTGCAGGCCGGTCACCACTAACCACCCAAAGCCACATTCTTCTTGATTTAAGGGTTTCTGTTCCTCATGGATCTTCACCACCAGGAACCAATGCACCACCACTCAGCTGTGCTGCCAGCGTCACTTCTCCATGCCGGGGCTGGAGCCTGCTAGTCCCCCTTTGATCCCGGGTGTTGCAACAAATATCTCCAGTAAACACACGTCAAAGCAACAGAGAATGGATCTAAAATCCAAGCAGCAGCACGAGGTGATGGGCTTGTGTTCAAACCAAGTCGGGCGCCCGTCCCACGTGGAGCGAGCAGGGCTGCACTGCTGGCTCCAGCAGCTCCTCCTAAAGCAGGCAGGGACCAGGCAGAGCCACGCTGCTTTTCTTCCTCATGGTACAACCACGCAGACAACATCTCCAGAGCTGGCTGAGGGGTAAGGTACAGGCAACGGATCTTGCCAGCCTTTCCAAGACGTCCTGAAAAAACCTCATTTGTGTAGCACCATCACAGCAGGAAGGTCTGAAGTGTGAGACTGCAACTCAAAGTGCAGGTGCAACAGGTGGGATGGGCACTCCACTTCCGCAAAAGTAGGTCCAACTTCTGGAAAATGTGGATATTTCTTCCACTTGCTCTTTCAGGGATGGAAAAAATTATGCAGAGCGGAAAATAGCCACAGGTAGGAAAACTGAGAGCTGGGAAAGTTTCATCAAGTCCCACTGTCCATGGTATGTCTCCTGTTGGTCAGATGCTGCAGCCTGGGCAAGGGGACAATAAGGTGATTCCGAGCACAAGGGAAGTTCAGTTCTGCTCCGGTGGGGGACAGAGGCAATAATTTTGGCTGCTCACACATTTCTGCAGATACCTACGACATCTGCTCTGGGAACAGCCAGCCAGAGCCCACGAGGCTTCTTCAACATCCAAATCTTTTGCAGGATGTTCGCATCAGCACTTGGAGCTCAGAGCAGTTTCTGTGAGAGCCAACAGCAAACCAGAAGGGAGGAAAATTTGGAGGCAGAAGGTCACTGCAGAGACCCCCAGTGCCTTCGCTTGTTGGCAGCTGAGCTCTGAGGTCAGGGCTCCTCCACAGTCCCCAGCCACAAGCCCAGGTTTTGCTAGGAACAGTGAGGAGACACAGCACAGGGTAGCGAAACACACGTGAGTGAGTAAACAGCTGCTCACAGGTCCTCATTAAAACCCTTAAAATATCTCACATGAGCTGAGTGAGAAGGACAAGGCTGCACAGCCCTGAGAGCTCCAGTGCAGAAGAGTTTTCACCCACAAGTGCCTACTTCAGAAGAGTAGTGGGAGCTGGGTCCTGCTGGGGAAGAGCCTGGGGACTTCATTTTGGAGGAGACAAGAGGAAAAGAATAGTTTGGAGAAACAGCAGAGCTCTGTGGGAGGGACTGAAACCTGTAGAGCCTGGCCCCAGGCTGGGCATGGGGAAGCAGAGTGCTGCTGTCACTTCACCCTGTGCTCCACATTTATATTACACGAAAAGAATATTTGACAAATTCTCTTATCCCTGGGGGGGAAAAAAAAAAACAAAAAACCAAGGAAAAGTTTCTTTTCCGCTACCAACTGTTTCAGTTTTCTTTTTTAGGCAAATAAAACTACAAGCACTTACGACTTTAGTTTTATGTTGTTGCCGTTTTTGGCAAAAATGGGACCATGAACTGACCAAAAATAGAAATGCTGCATACTTTTGATCTTCCCATGCCCAGGATGAACAAAACACACTAGGCAAACAAAAAAAAATTAACAGTGCTAAGGGTAAATATCCTTTCCATTTTAGTTTACGAGATCTATTGAAAGCAGAGGTAAGAAAATCTATTTGTTTAAGAAATATGATTTTTGAAATGACCACAACGTTCCTTTTAAGCTGCACTGAAATACAAGATAAAGACAGGGTACTGAGTGAAAGAGTGCTGATGGCGCTTTTATTGTGTGATTTGCCTTGTTTTTTTCTGAAGTACTTCTTTTTAGCCGATTACCATGTATTTACAGTTGGTGTAATTATATCTAATTACTTAATTAGCATGAATACGTGTAATTACTAACTTCGAATATGTAATTATGTCAGGGCAGCCTGTAATAAATGAGGTTGAAAAAAACCCTCATTAGGACTCTAGGAAAGGACGGCTGCTCCACCCGTGTGGAGAATGCATCCCAGTCCCCAGACCGCGCCAGTCCTGGAAAACACAGCCAGCTCCAGTCATGGCTGGCAAAAACCTCCCCCAAAATCAAAGAAATTGCCCCAGAAGTCCAGCTTCACAATGCTTGTTGCAACTGAGCATCCACTGCCGGGATGCAGGTGGGGATCTGCCCCCCAGATCAATTTTCTCCATCGGGGTTTGGATTTTTTCCACCGGTTTGTGTTGTTCTCCAGAAGACCTGTTTTGTTAGATGAGAAATACAAGGGAACTGAACTCCAAAACTGTGCTGTGGCATTTGAGTAAAGCTCGAGAGATCAGATCCAAGGACTAATCTGCATCTGATGCATTGTGCTTAGAATTAATTACTACTTAATTACTACCATTAAAGTAAAACAACCTTCCAAAATGTTTCTTCTGAAACATTACCAATATTTCACCACAGAAATCTCCAGCTACTCATAATTACAAAACTTGAATTTGGGGAATTCAAATCCTGAACTTCAAGAGAGGGAGATAAGGTAAGGAGCTGCAGTCAGCGCCAAGCCTGCCCAGAAGGACAAACAGCCACCTTCCGGCCACAAATGTGGGTAGACTGGATTTGTTTTGCATTACCAAAATCTCTGACCATAGGCTGATGTTATGTAGTCCTCAGCTCTCATCCTTATCTCTTTCTCTGCCCACAGTGCTTGCCACAAGTCCCGTTCTTCTCCTCTTATCTGTTTATTTCCAGACATAGAGGTGCAAACTCATCACAGCCTGTTGCTCCTCCTGCTGATGTTTGCCAAGCAGTTATGCACTTGGTTTCTCTTCCATGTGCACGAGATCAGGAGAAGAAGGCAGTTTTAGCCTATCCTTCTGAAATTCCTTTGTGGTTGGACTGTCCACGTTGCCAAACTCTTTCCTTAACCCTCCAGGTAGGGCCAAGGACAGCTGAAGCAAGGACAGGATGCAAACCCAGTGCTGCCCAGGACGGCATGGAGTTAAAGCACAGAGATGTGGGAGCATCTTCTCAAAAACTAAATGCTTCAACACGAGAAAACAGGGTGGTGCTGGTGTCTTCCATGGCTCTTTGGGAACTCCTCATCCAGGAAGGGAAAGAGAATTCTGAGTCAAGCTTGTCCCGCGTTCTGCACTAAGTCAGGCAGCAGCAGAAAGAGGGTAAGAGAACAGCAAAAAACCCAGAAAGCCAGAAGTGAGGGCTGGCTCCTGTGCCCTTCATCCCAACAACACCAGGACAGCACATTCCCAGTGAAGAACACGTCTCTTGTCTCCTTGGGGACACGTTAACAAGAAGATCCCATGGGACAGCACGGCACAGCGGGAGCAAGAGGCCTCCAGCTCCGCAGGCAGGGAGCTGCTCTCCATATTTCAGCTGCAATTCCATTATGCAGAGCTAAGTGGCTGGGAATAAACATCCGTCATCCCTGCGTGATAAGTGATGCTCGCTAGTATGGAGGGTGACAGAAATCTATATCACATCAATGTACTATTAATACTGCATTAAGCACATGGAGTTTGCTCCCCTCGTGTCAGCACGGCAATGGGCATCGGCACGTCCCTCGACCCGGGCGGCACCCGAGAGCACGGGGATGAAAAGAGAAAGGAGAAAAGCTTCACGGCGGAGAGGGAGAATGCTTGCTGAAGATGTTGCTCTAGCAACAACTCAGTGCAAAGGAGGGATGCCGGGTGTCACAGAACACCTTTGCTCACAGCTGGGCAGCAGCTCTGGGGGAGGTGGTGGCAGGAGTTTGCATCTGTACAGGCTCAGCTGGGCGTCGAGGCACTCCCCAGCCCAGAGGAGCTCTCTTTACAAGTGACAGCAAACAGAGAAGTGTTTGTGTCCAAGCTCTGCACAGGGGGAGAGAAAAACCCTCCAGCATGACAACCACGGGGAGAACAGGAGCAACAAATATTCTCCAGCCCAGGCTTATGCTGAGTAGAGCACATCAGATCAAACAAACCCCTTACAGCAAAAGCTCCCCAAAGCATGGTTAATTTAAAAGGTGAGTTATGAAACTTTCCAGCCTCAAGCAAAGCCACCAGTGAAGTCAGAAGTTTTGACCAAGTTAAGGCCTGGGGACAAAACACACACCAAATTCAACTCTGCCTGAGGAGTCAAGGACTGGGTTTTGCCCCATGAATGACACAGACATCTAAAAAAATTAGGGTCTTCAACCTGCAAGCACCCAGCTGTGGTTTGCCTCTTTTTATCCCCCAAAGGGAGAACCAGTGTTGTGGGGTTTGTTTTCAGCCCCACTGACTTGCAGTCCTGGAAAACCTGAAGCATTCCCTCCTGTGGTACTTTTCACAGGAGGAGCGCCTCCAGATGCCACCCCAAGCATCTCTGTGAACCCTTCAGATCCTACTCAAACAGCCCCGTGAAGCTCTGAGGTCGAATCCTGCTGCGAGTGACTTCCCCTGCAACCCACCCAGCTCTGACAAGTCCCACAGGGCAAAGGCTCAGAGCAAAACTTAATCCTTTGAGGTTTAAGCTCTGCTGCTGCACAGCCTCAACAGCACCCACGTCTTGCAATGGTCGGCATACAGATTAAAGAGATTTGAGACAGCACAGGAGGGAGAGGAAAAAAAAGTAAAGCGGGGGAGCCCTCCCTCCCAAGCCATCAGAGTTTGTAAATCATTTTGAGATGAGGTGCTATAAGAAATGTAAAATATATAATTAACAGCACAGAAAAACCACGCTACATTCAGCTTCTCCACTCCTGCCTAATCACCGCCCTCCTCCTCCCCTCTCTACAAACAAACCAAATTTAGCACATTAAAATGAAAATCAAGGGGAAAGCCAGGCACGTTCTTTGGGTACATCCCATCGCTCTGGCAAGTGAAGGATGGTGCTGAGGGCTTGGGCACAAGCCAGCAGGGCCCATGAGGGTGCACAGTGGGGGCTGCCCGAGGGATACCTCATGGGAGCAGCAGCCGCAGCTCCCCTTCCCCTGACAGAGGAACGGAGGCCAGGAGCAGCGTGCTCCCGCTGAGCACGTGGCTTCCTGCAGGCTGGGAGATGGGCCTTCTCCCTGCTTCCAGGGGCTGAGTTCTGCCTCCTGCACCCATGAGTCAGCAGAAGCCAAAGGAAGAGCAGAGGTGACTTCAGCGAAGCACTCCCTGCTTCTGGCTGGGCCACAGAGACAGCCCAAGCTGAGGATTTTTCACCTCTTGTTTTGCAGGATTTTTATTTTTCCAGTTCTACCTGGAACAAAGACACACCAAAAGGATGTGCGATAGCAAGAGAGGAACATTACCCAAACCTCCTGCATTGCTCAGCTTGCATCTCAGAGATGGTAAGAGGCCTGGGAGAGCTCAGCTACCGCCAAGGAGCCGCATGCTGGGGAGGGCTGCATCCCACTGCTCGCGTGGGAAGTGGTGCAGGACTCCCAGAAAAGCATCCTTTTACATAGCACTTTTCTTTTATGCTCAGAATTTAGAAACACAAAGTGGAGAGGGCCACTTGATCACCTCCTGCTAGTCTAATGAGCCCAGTTCATGACCCAAAATTATACAGGAAAGATACAAAAGCTTTACAGAAGCCCATAAAAACAAAACATCCAGCATCTAAAACTCCTGGAGACAAAGATAGCTCCAGGCATCTACCACACCTATGCCCATGTATCCTGAGCTTCTCCCTGGCCCTTTGGGGAGCCAAAGAGGCAGCCCCATGACTGGGAAACTGCTGGAGGAGGAAGGGGAGGCAGGTCCTTTCCCCAGCCAAGCAGGGGTCACATCCATCCCCATGCTCCCAGGGGGCTCTTGCTCACACCTGGGACCTCATGCTTGGAGCTGACGAGGAAGAGCCCGGCTTGGAATGGCACTTTCAGGCAGGGGGGAAGGTGACGGGTGGGTGGCGGAGGGAGGGTGAAGGGAGGTGAAGGTGAGAGTGGAAAAGTCTTTTCTGGAAGCATCTACATGTATGTTGTGATTTCTGAGACCTGAGATTCACTTTGGTTTCTGGACCATACCAAGACCCACTCTTCTCAAAAACCTCCTTCTCTTCTTCCTCATCCTCTTAACCTCTTCCTCCTCGCCCCTCCTTCCCCCATCCCCCCAGCCCACCCCTCGACCCTCGCGGGGGGCTGCGGCCGCGCCGGGCACTCACACGTGTCTGGCTTGTGGCAGTTGTGACCTTGCCGGAAGTACTGGGGGTTCTCGATGACGGGGATGCGGGTCATGCCGATCACCACCGTGTCCGGGCCGGCGTCCAGGGACGAGGGCGTCGTGATGCCGTGGTTGATGTGGTGGAGAGGACTGGCTGAATCCTCCTCTCCGCTGATCACCGCCACGGGACCTGCGAACAGCACACACATCCGTCAGGGACAGCCTGGGGAAGGGGACCGGCGAGGCCTGTTGGTCTCACGCGTACGGATTGCTGCGGGCTGGCGGCAGATCACCGCCAGCCCCTGGACAGGATGCCTGCCCCAGAATTCCTGTCAGTTGTCCCATCCCCAAGCTTAGCTTCTCCGGGCAGCTCACAGGGTAGGGGAAGACATCTCAAGTTTTCTTTCCTGGCTTTGAGGCGCCACACTAACAATCCTGAAGGGTTAAGCAGCTACAGGTGACACCACATCAGAGGTGAGTCACGCACAAAGTCCTCTCCTAGGGCTGTCATGAGAAAGTAGTTGCTGTGGTGCCTGTGTACCCTGGCATCACAAGCTCGGCAGAAATCATAACCAGGCTCAGACCGAAGAACCATCACCCCTAACGAGTTGGTTCACCTCAAATCCGTATCTGTGACATTTCTGTTGCCCGGTATGTTGCCCATCTTTTTCCCTTCCTGCAGCTTCACCTGGGCACACTCACCGAGCCCTTCAGTCAGGCTGATGCCTGCAGGGACCCACAGTGCACTGGAGCAGATCCTGCTCAGCTCAAGCTCACTCCCACCACCACCACCACCACAAATGGCAGCATCTTCCCCTTACCCTCCTGACCCCCAAAAGTCACAGCACCATTAGACAGGCAAGAAAATGAAGCAAAGTAGTCAGGCATGCAAGATGGGAGCAATGGAAGGCTCCTGTCCCTTCTGTTTTATTTTGGTTTTAGACCCTCTAATACCTGTTGCAGCCATTCTTGCTGCAATGGTGTTGGACAAGGTAGGGACCACAGTGAAATCTTCCACAAGACCTTTTTAATAGTTTAACATGGGAAGAAAATCCACACTCGACGAGTGACGCTTTTTTTTTTTCCCAGGTACTACCAGAAGCTCAAGTAAGAAGGAGAAGAGATGCTGCACTTAGGCTTTGAACCTATTCAGAGAAGCCAGCCTTTTACCTACATTGCATAAAAAATGCTCATCTCCCATCAGTAATCTGCTTCTAATTGCACAATTACTTTATTATGTAGCACTGGCAACAAAGAAGGGAGTCTTCAAGCCATTCTGCTCTCCAGAGCTACTGGGAGGACGAGGCGAACACTGGCTCCATGCAGCCATTCTGCCTGCATTAATCTAGTCTAAAGGCTGCTCATTTTTGGAGCTTCAAGTATTGTTTGTTCTTCCAAGTGGGATATAATAAAGTTATTGTGTAATTAGCAGAGTCTTGGCAGCTGTGACAGGTGTTTTAGTCACAAGGAAAAAAAAGGTCTCTCCCTTTATTGTGAATTCCTGCTGGCAGGTTCTGGCTTTTTTAATGTTACTCCCTGGTCCACATGACTTTCCAGCTCTTGAGGTGCAAAGGCAAAATTCAGCTCTTGATGCAAGATGCCTCTGTTGGGACTACACACAGTGTATTTCTACAAACACAGAAGGCAAATGGGCAATTTTGGTTTGAATGACTTTTGCTCCCTCGCAATGTCAATTCTTTGCAGGCAAACCAGGAGGGCCGGGGTTTGCAGGGTGTGCACGTTCCTTCAGCCACACCCTGCACTGCTGGCCACCCCAGCTGTGGTGGGAAGGGGAGAACTCTGCATTTCAAAAAAAAAAAAAAAAAAAAAAAAAAAAAAAAAACAACATGGGTAAGATGGGTGT